>JASPKZ010009120.1:0-95000 GCA_030220185.1 Diploptera punctata
GAAGTTTCCATGCACGTCTTTCATTCCCCATACGCGCAACATGTCCTGCCCATCGCAGTCTACGGGACTTAACTGTTCTTATTATATCTGGCTTCCTATAAAGACCATGTAGTTCATTGTTATGTAGTCTTCTCCATTCACCTGTCTGTTCATGTAGGCAATGCTACCCAGGCATATTCTTTATGTTTCAAACTCTCGGTTCAAATAATATTCGTTCGGTAAACAAGTGGGCGAAGAATCCGAAAAAAAAAAGTTAATTAAAATAATTTTAATTAAAGATAGCCATGAGCATATTTTAATAGGCAAGTATTTCTGGATGTATTCGTCTATATTCGAGATTTAATAAAAATACGAGTATGTTTCATCAGGTAAGCAGATGGGTGAAGGTCGATCTCTCTTCGGATCCAGTACTATATAGTCAGACTTTGAAATAGAAAACATGTCAATGTAGGGGTCTTTGTTCATTTCTTCTTTCTTAGCATTACAGTAGTTTCAGTTTGACCTTATGACAAATGTCCATTCTTGTCTAACGAATACCTTACTTCTTCACCTCTTAACTCTCATTGTTCATTTCTTCTTCTTCTTTCTTAGCATTACAGTCGCTTCAGTTTGACCTTACGACAAATGCCCATTCTTGTCTATCGAATACCTTACTTCTCCACCTCTTAACTCCTATTGCTCATTTCTTCTTCTTCTTTCTTAGCATTACAGTCGTTTCAGTTTGACCTTACATTACAGTCGTTTCAGTTTGACCTTACATTACAGCAGTTTCAGTTTGACCTATGACAAATGTCCATTCTTGTCTAACGAATACCTTACTTCTCCACCTCTTAACTCCCATTGTTCATTTCTTCTTCTTCTTCTTTCTTAGCATTACAGTCGTTTCAGTTTGACCTTACATTACAGTAGTTTCAGTTTGACCTTATGACAAATGTCCATTCTTGTCTAACGAATACCTTACTTCTCCACCTCTTAACTCCCATCAATCCCAAGTTCCTCCGCATCAACCATTCAACGCAACCTCGGCCTTCCTCTCTTTCTCCTTCCTTCTGATTTCTCATCCAAAATGTTTTTGACTATCCTTGTGATTTACATTCTCGAAACATGATCCATTCCAATGTATGTACTTTATGTACTTTCACAGTTCATTCTATATACAATTAATTAAATGACTATACAATACACAACATCTAAATGAAATAGCTTCCAGAACAGCTAATAAATCCTGGAGAAAAACAATTCTAGAAACACCAGACTACCCTAGAAGAACCGCAGTTACATTGTTCCGCCTAGCAACGGGGCAAAACTTGCTGGTAAAACGCCTTTTTCGTCTTGGGATAAACACCATCCTGTGTACTATGCAACAACATAGATATGGACCGACATCACCTTACAACATATCCTGGCCTGCAGTCACACACAGAAGTAGAACGCTACTGGAAGGCTAAGACGGCGCTATCAAACTTCAACCATAATTTATTTTATGTTAACTGTTTGTTTGCTTTTTTTGTGGTCTTATGACCACAATACCAGCCATTAGATGAATATATACATATGTGTGTGTGTGTGTATATATATATATATATATATATATACACACACACACAAGATATTGAAGAAATCCAACTTAGATGCTATGGACATATAATGAGAAGAAGGGACACAGAAACAAAGAAAGAAGTATTGAAATGGATACCTCCTGTAAAAGGGAAACATAGTAGACCAAAGCCAACGTGGATAAAGGGTATTCAAGACAACAGGAAGAAGAGAAATATAACAGAAGCAGACACGCAAGACCGGGAAGTGTGGAAGAAAAAAATTGTATATTTTGGTTGAGGATACCTGTGTAAATAACAGAAATAGCCCTGAAATAATATATATATATGACATGAAAAGAAAATAAATGTCTGAGTCGAGATTTTAACCGAGTTTCTAAACTCTGTGCGTTTAGCGCTCTAACCATCTGAGCTACTCAGGAATCCAAACACAAACATTTATTTGTCTTATATCAGTTAGGGCTTATAACGTATATATATAATGAATTAAACAATCTATATAACTCGTGGTTCATTTTAATTATCTTTGGTCATTTAGACGAGCTAAGTTATAGGAGATGGGGCACGCCGTAGCGTAGTGGGTTAAGGCAATACGCTACAAGTCGGAAGGTCAAGAGTTCGAGTCCCGGTGGGGTCAGGATTTTAAACTGACCTAAACCTTCTGGTGGCACTATGGCCCTGAGGTCGACCCAGCCTCTAACGGAAATAACTACCAGACGCTTGTTCTGGGGGTAAAGGCGGCCGTCACACAGGGTTGACAACCCGGCTCACATCAAATGCCGAATGTCTAGAAAATGTGGGAGTCTTAACGTCGTACTACCCCAACTATCTCCTAAGGCCTGTAGTGGGACCACTTTAAGTTATAGGAGAAACACTGGTGTACCAACGTCTCAAATGGAACGAAGAGACATGACTTTGAGAAGTGCAAAGGGTCATATCGTAAAACTGATGGTACATTTGAGTAGCAGGCCTGTTTCCCCTTCCAAGCGACTCCCCCGGATTGAAGACTATTACTATGGTAACCAGTTATACTGGTCTGTTCTTTTGTTTAGTAATTGCCCTCATAAATTCTCTACTAAATGTAAGTTACGAGATCTTTAATTACTTTGTCATTTCAGAATTGTAATTTATTTTACAAATTAGGAAACACAATTTCACTCTACTCTTTGGATTCAAATGTCACTTCATGTCCTTCAAGGCGTAAAGCGCGTGTTTCCTGCATACTTACTTACTTACTCACTGGCACTATCGAACCCGTAGGTTCATGGCCGCGCGGACATAAGCTCTCCATACATCCCTATCCTGAGCTAATGCTTTCCAATCATTCCCTGTATAATCTACTTCCCTTAAATCATAGTTAATGTTGTTCTCCCACCTCATTCTTGGTCTACCAACTGGGCGTTTTCCTTCTGGCTTTCCTACAAGAAGTTTCCATGCACGTCTTTCATTCCCCATACGCGCAACATGTCCTGCCCATCGCTGTCTACGGGACTTAACTGTTCTTATTATATCTGGCTTCCTATAAAGACCATGTAGTTCATTGTTATGTAGTCTTCTCCATTCACCTGTCTGTTCATCTCTCTTTGGTCCAAAAATTTTCCTAAGAACTTTATTCTCAAATACTCGTAATCTCCTTTCCTCCCTTAAAGTAAGAGTCCATGTTTCGCACCCATATAATATAACTGGTAGAATAATAGTTTTATATATTTTCAGCTTAACGTTTTTTGAAAGGAGTTGGGACATCAAAAGTCTCTGCAATGCATAATAGCATGCATTTCCAGAATTGAGCCTATGTTTAATTTCTTTGTGCATCTCATTCCTATTTGTGATTATTGTTCCTAGGTATTTGAATTCAGTCAATTCCTCAAAATTTCCCTCATTTGTCATTAGCTGTCCATTTCCATTATATAATGTATTTCTACGTGTGACCATATATTTAGTTTTACTGATATTTACTTCCAGTCCTAATTTTTTAGTGTTACTCAATAGTTTCCTGCATACTGTTCTCTAAATAGCAAATTTCAAAATAATTAAGCCATTGAGGTTACAATGAGGTGGGAGAAGATGAACTATGATTTGAGGGAGGTGAATTATGCAGGAAGTGATTGGAAAACATTAACTTAGGATAGGGATCTATGGAGAGGTTGTCATAGTGTTAGAGAGCAAATGACAGGAAATGTGTTAAACCTGATCAAATTATACAGGGGTTAACTGGATAATCAATACTAGTAAAATTCATATCAAATTCCGTTGAGGTGAAGTCATATGATGAAAGTTAAAAATTAAATTGTACCTGTTGGTAGGTGCCGTCGTCCTCAACTGTGTTAATATATTATATATAAAATTAACTGGAGCGCTATCGGAAGTTACCTTCCATCTTCTGCAGGTTGAGTTTCCGTTACTTGTTGTTGTTGTGTACGGTTATGTATACTGCAACTGTTTGCTGCAGCAACTGACTTGTTTCTGACGAACTCATATAATGGGTTCTCAATGAGAACGCACCCCAGTCAAACCCATTATACGAGATCGTCATAAACAAGTCAGTTGCTGCTACAAACAGTTGGAGTATACATCATCGTACACAACAACAACGAGTAGCGGAAGCTCAACCTGGAGAAGATGGAAAATAACTTCCGAAAGCGCAGCAGTTAATTTTATATACAATATATTAACAAAGTTGAGGACGACACCTACCAACAGGTACAATTTAATTTTTAACTTTCATCATATGACTGGATAACATTAGATCAGGACAGGGATTTATAGACAGCTTATCTATTTATTTATTTACTTTGTTTATTTATTTTTGATGGAATTAAGACCGTAAGGTATTCTCTTCCACTTCACAAAGATTAAATTGTTTATATATATAATAACAATTATGAATTATCTAAAATTTGATTAATTACACTGGTCAACATGATTTTTGTCTCATGAGTACCAATAGTAGTACTTACTGCAGTTTTTTTATCGTGTTTTCAAATGTGTATTCGGAATTTCTCCATCACCCATAGTTTTTTTATTTCAATTTCAATTAATGAATTTAAATAACCATTTTTTTAATAAACCTAGATTTCTTCCCGGAAAATCTTGGCGCAGTGAGTGATGGGTACGGGGAACACTTTCATCAGGAGATTTCAGCTATGGAAAAGAGATATCAAGGCAAATAGAATCCTAATATGCTGGCCGATTATTGTTGGACCATCAAGAGGGATGCTCCATAGGCGAAATATAGCAGAAAATCGTCATTTCTTACTTTGTAGGTGAATCCGAATGTTCGAATATTGTGCAGTTACGAATGTAGAAAATATTAAAGTGTTTGAAATTATAAATGCCTGTCTCTCGGAAACTTTGCTTGATGGAGAAAAACCGATATCATATTTGAATTCAGGAGAACAAATACTATCAGAATCACATTTTTTTTATTTCTGAGATAAAAAAAAGTGTATTTTTTGTTGCTCACTGTAATATATAATAGGTATAGGCTACACAATATTGAGTTGACAAAGAAAGAAAAAAAATAATATTAATGATAATAATAGTACTAATAATAAATATAAATATTCTCAACTCGTGTCCACCTCAGGGTC
Organism: Diploptera punctata; assembly: GCA_030220185.1. NCBI lineage: Eukaryota > Metazoa > Arthropoda > Insecta > Blattodea > Blaberidae > Diploptera > Diploptera punctata. Next base: position 5,147 of record JASPKZ010009120.1, read on the forward strand.
GGGTCGATGAATGAAATGAGATGGAGCCCCACATTTATAGAGGTCTGTGAACTACAAGAGTGCAGGACGATCACCCCTCATGCACATTAACAGGTGCGGATGAACGAAATGAAACGAAATGGATGAGAAAAGTATGGAAAAAATGGTCGAATGAAATTTGTGGCAGGGGAAAATGGGAGAAACCCCGGGAAAAACATACCCAAGCTCCGTTTCGTCCACCACGAAACTAACATGGAGTGACCGAGACATGATCTGGGGACCCCGGCGCAGCGGTGAGAGGCGAGTGTATAATCGCTTGCGCCACGGAACCGCATAATAATAATAATAATATATAATAATAATAATAATAATAATAATAATAATAATAATAATAATAATCTAATATATAAAAATGAATGTTTGTTTGTTTGTTTGTTCGTACTTTATGCGCGGCTATACCGTTGATCCGATTGTGAAGCGGCTTCTTGCAAATTGTTCAGGTGATTTCCGGTATGAACACAGGCTATAAGAGAGTTGTGATACTCAACTCCTATACCTTTAAAATCGCTCTTTGTAGTGGAAAACGTGAAAAAAGTAGCTCTTTGGACGATTAAATGGCTTACGCTGCCTAAACCAAAATAAATACACAAAATTAATGTACACAGAATTGAATATCTCAAAAAAGCTCTACAAAAAAGTCCGCGACGGCATATGTTTATCTCTTACGGATAACTCACAATAACCATTTTTGTCTTTCATTGATTCTAAGAAGATCGAGACAAGTACGTAGGTTCCTGTGCAAGCATAGTAGCACATGGCGGGTATTCTTTTACGCATAACTCTCAATAACGAATTTTGTCTTTTAGCTCATTTATGCCAAGAAGTTCGAGATAAACAGATTCGCGGACAACACCGGATAATCAGCACGGGGAATCTTAAAATAATTACGATATACGCTTATAATTATTTTTCATTTTACTTATTCAACCAATCATAATAAGTACATTAATTTTCGTCTTTCAGCTCATTTATGCCAAGAAGATGGGGATAAGTAGATTCCCGGACAACGCCGATAAACAGCACGGGGAATCTAAAAATAATTACGATATAATTTTTTCATATTACTTATCTAACTTAACATAAAACACACTAATTTTCGTATTTCAGTTCATTTATGTCAAGAAGATCGGGATAAATAGATTCCAGGGCAACGCCGGGTAATAAGCACGGGGTATCTAAAATATAAATTTATAATTATTTTTCCTTCCACTTTTTCAACTAAACATAAAAGCACATTAAGTTTCTTTCATTTAGGCGTAGCAGCGCACGCCGGGTATTAGCTAATAATAATAATAATAATAATAATAATAATAAATAATCATCCGGTATCATGGCAGCTGCCGCCGTCTTCCGGAAACCAAACGCCATTCCTCTCTATCCATCCATTGATCTTCCTCCATTCCTCTGATATTCATAGCTGCTTGTACCCCTTCTATCCAAGTTTTCTTCGGTCTTCCTCTCTTCCTCTTTTCCATTGGGATCCATTCCATAACAATTTTTGGCAATCTTTGCTCTGGCATTCGTTTGACATGACCATACCACTGCAATATTTTCTTTTCTATGATGTCTATGACGTCCGGCTCCTCTTGTACACCCATAATTTCCCTTATTTCTTTATTTCATATTCTTCCATTCTAGATTTTCCAGCTGATCTTCTTAAAACATCCATTTCTGTACTTAAAATTCTTTATAATAATAATAATAACCTCTAATTTGATTAAGTAATTTGCTTTGTAAACAAAATGTAAAATATAAAAGAATAATAAAAAGTATGCATGGAACACGGTCATATATTAGCTTAGTTCAGCGCAACCATAAAACCCCGGATTCCATAGTGATAATATGTTAGTTAGGTCGCTTTTCCCCAAGCTCCTCGGTTTTGTTAGTTGTTTAGGCTGCCAATAATTGTACGGAAATGCAGATGTGTGTATATGGCTGCAAGACATTTGGTCTAGTACAACAAGCCATTCAACTATTACTAGCGTAGTTTGTTGCCAAATTAGCCCGAGGAATCTGGGTGGAACTTGTGCTGCCATTTCTCAAGTATTGGCATCAACTCCAGATCTGCATTCTCACCTTATAGCCGTTATATTAATATAATATTATTTCCGTGATAACATATCTCAACATTAACTGACTAGTTCTGTCGAAACCGGGGATTAATAACAGTGCAGGCATAACAATTCAAATGCCTAGGATGAATAATTACAAATAGGAATGAGATGCAAATGAATTAAACATAGGCTCAACTCTGGATATGCATACTATTATGCATTACAGAGACTCTTGATGTCCCAACTCCTTTCAAAAAACGTTAAACTGAAAATATATAAAACTATTATTCTCCCAGTTATATTATATGGATGTGAAACATGGTCTCTTGCTTTAAGGGAAGAAGGTACGTTATAAATGGGCAAAATTTGAATGTTTCGCTCATTTTCATACTTTGAAGTGTATTCTATATGAATATAAATTGGATTTGCATCACAAACCTATTTAACGGTCCTAAGTGTGGGGTTTAAAGGACATGCTGCAGGGTAGGACTGTGAGTAGTGTAAAATTTAAACTCAATTTTCCGCTATTTTTGTTTTTGCGAGCCTTATGTTCATTTTCTCTGAAACTAATCATCCAATAGAAATGACATTTTCACAGGCTATTTGTCTGGTACTTAGACATAATCTGGAATTTTTTCAACATTTTAATGTTATTATTAAGGACACCAAAAATTATTTTCCTTTTCAAAGTGCACCAAGAATAGCATATTTTTTTTTAAATTCTTACTGTTTCATTTTTAAAGTTGTGTTCCGGAAAAAAATGTCATTTTAATACCAAATAGTGTATGTATATGGGAGAAAAAAATAATGTTCTACTGTTAACAGTTCTTCTGAAAAGGAACATTAAAATTAGAACATTTAACATGGCGGAGATACAAGGTACCTTCTCCCTTTAAGGGAGGAAATGAGATTACGAGTAGGCTATTTGAGAATAAAGTTCTTAGGAAACATTTTGGACCAAAGAGAGAGATGAACAGACAGGTGAATGGACAAAAGTACATAACAGTGAGCTACATGATCTTTATAGGAAGTCAGATATAATGAGAACAGTTAGGTCTCATAGATTGCGATGGGTAGGACATGTGGCACGAATGAGAAATGAAATATATGCATGGAAGCAGCGCACGCCGGGTATTACCTAATAATAATGTCGAAACGCCGGAATCAGTGGTCAGAGACCAACCTTGAATCCATGACGCAGAGAACCCAAGAAACCTTTCTTAACCATAATTATATCCGCGAAAATCTACAATATAATATTATATATATATATATATATATATATATATATATATATATATATATATATAGCGACAGTTCTCGCGTCATCTAGTAATAATGGAGAGTATAATACATATATAAGAAAAATAAGTGTTTGAATTGGATTCGCCCGGTAGTGTAATGGATATCACGCTGAGGTACAGACTCAGAGACCCGGGTTCGAATCCCGTCCAGGCATTTATTTTTCTTATCATTCCATATATATATATATATATATATATATATGTGTGTGTGTGTGTGTGTGTGTGTGTGTGTGTATGTGTGTGTAATGGTCCTAATGGTTTGTAATGATGAATTTGTTTCGTAATTCTTTTGTGTCCATTCTATTGATGTGGTCCATCCATTCATCTATGTATTGTGCAATTCTATCTAATAGTTTGAATATATTTAGTTCACTTCGTATATTTTCACTTCGTTTTCGATCTGTTATTGTGTAGCCATCCACATTCCTCAGAAAACTCACTTCTGACGTTTCTATTCGTCGTTCCTGGTTTTTGGTTAAGACCCAATGTTTCGATCCATAAAGTAGTGTTGGAACAGCCATTGTTTAAAAAATATTAAAAGTGTCTCCTCTCTAGTTACTTTGAGATTTTGTTTTATGGTGCCACACATATAATTAAATGTATTAATTGTGTATTGACTTAGGCTTTCACGGCCGGTATTGCTATGATGATCTTGAAGAAGATTTTCGGGCTGTAGGCCGTGGTCTTGAGGCTTGAAGTTCCCTGACGTTTCGCCAGAGACTGAGACTGGCATCCTCAATGATTGTCTCTTGAGGATGCCAGACGCAGTCTCTGGCGAAACGTCGGGGAACTTCACGCCTCAAGACCACGGCCTACAGCCCGAAAATCTTCAAATCTTACTTACTTACTTGGGGCACGCCGTAGCGTAGTGGCTAAGGCACTGAGCAACAAGCCGGAGGGTCGAGGGTTTAAGTCCCGTTGGGGTCAGGATTTTTAAACTGACCCAAACCCTCTGGCGGCACTATGGCCCTGGGGTCGACTCAGCCTCTAACGGAAATACGCTTGTTCTGGGGGTAAAGACGGCCGTCATGCAGGGCTGACAACCCGGCTGACGTAAAGTGCCGATTGTCTAGAAAAAGTAGGAGCCTTAACCTCCTACTACCCCAAGGGCCTCCGGGCCTGTTGTGGGATCACTTTACTTTACTTACTTACTCACTGGTACTATCGAACCCGCAGGTTCATGGCCGCGCCGACAAAAGCTCTCCATACATCCCTATCCTGAGCTAATGCTTTCCTATCATTCCCTGTATAATCTACTTCCCTCAAATCATAGTTAATGTTGTTCTCCCACCTCATTCTTGGTCTACCAACTGGGCGTTTTTCCTCTGGCTTTCCTACAAGAAGCTTCCATGCACGTCTTTCATTCCCCATACGTGCAACATGTCCTGCCCATCGCAATCTACGAGACTTAACTGTTATTATATCTTGCTTCCTATAAAGACCATGTAGTTCATTGTTATGTAGTCTTCTCCATTCACCTGTCTGTTCATCTCTCTTTGGTCCAAACATTTTCCTAAGTACTTTATTCTCAAATACTCGTAATCTCCTTTCCTCCCTTAAAGTAAGAGTCCATGTTTCGCACCCATATAATATAACTGGTAGAATAATAGTTTTATATATTTTCAGTTTAACGTTTTTTGAAAGGAGTTGGCACATCAAGAGTCTCTGCAATGCATAATAGCACGCATTTCGAGAATTCAGCCTATGTTTAATTTCTTTGAGCATCTCATTCCTATTTGTGATTATTATTCCTAGGTATTTGAATTCAGCCACTTCCTCAAAACTTCCCTCATTTGTCATTAGCTGTCCATTTCCATTATATGATGTATCCATATTTATTAATTTTGTTGTCAATGTCTTCACTTTTTCTATATGGCAAATTGTATCCCAGGTAATTAAAATTTCTCATGTGTTCTATTATTTTATTCTCTAATTGGATTTTTACTCTTAGTGGCTCCTACCCTCCAAAAGCTAAAACTTTTCTTTTTAGAGTAGATATTTTCAAATTATATATTTTTTGTTAAAGTCATTTTCACTGTCTACTAAATAGGATGCAAGAAGATTTATACATTTTCTTCAAAACTATTTTAGTCCCGCGCCGTAGCTGAGTGGTTAAGGCAGAAAGCCTTGGCACAGAGCTACGGGACTTGCGCTGGTGCGAGTCTCCATGGGGGAAGACATTTTCTCATGGTATTTCGGCCAGTATGGGACCGGTGCTCACCCAGCATCGTGATGCATTTGGGTAGCTACAATAAGTAGCGGCTCCAGGTTGAGAAAACCAGTTATAACGGCTAGGGGACTCGACATACTGACCACATGTCACCCCTACACTAGCCTCTGTGATTGACACATGTGGATGTGAGGCCAGCAGCCGGCTGGTAGGCTAAGGGCCTTGTAGGCCTGTCGCGCCAGGAGTTCTTCTTTTCAAAACTATTTTAATGAGATAAACTTCAATAGCTTGATTCCTTCGCAATCCTTTTTTTTTTTCTTTCTTTCTCGTTTTCTTTCGTTTACACCGTTCTTCCTTTTTGTTTTACCTTTCTTAACCTTTTTATCTTATTCACACATACAAACACAAGACAGGACACACACCCAGACCCAAGGTGGAGATTTTAAAATCCCCTACCCCGCCGGGAATCGAACCCGGGTCGCCGGAGTGGAAGGTAGAGACTCTACCGACTACGCCACGGCGACGGACTATTTTAAAAACAATAGAGATGTGAAAGAGAAGGTGCGTGTGCGTTACGCAGGAATTGTCACCCCCGTAGGAAGGGCGACCTTTACCCGTGTGTTTGGAGTCAGGCCGGTCGGACGGGTTGGGCGCAACTCTGGGCGGGCCCAGACTACATACAACTGTCTCTAGTATAAAAGACACTTGTGCCCGCATATTCGGCAACACACAACAACATGGCATTCAAGGTAAGTTACACATTCATTTGACATCTCATCTCATTTTACCAACTTTTTACACAGTCAACTTTTATAAGATTCATGAAACAACAGTTTTGAATCCTGCCGATGATGGGACAAGTCCCGAAAGCGCTACAGTTAAATAATTAATTAAGTTGAGGAGACCGACCTTTCAGGTGAATATTCTATAATTTTATATTTTAATTTTTTACACAGTGTAAACGGTTCGTTCTCGGTTATCTAGTGATTAACTTCCTTGCCTCTAGCCCCGAAGGTCGCGTGTTCAAACTCGGCAGGGTGGTTGGATTTTTTAGGGAAAAAAATCCAAGGAAGTCCTCCGCGAGAGACTTTAAGCCATAGGTCCCGAGTCTATAGAATGTCTCGCTCGTAAAACAACATAAAAACCAAATTAGAGCCTCTGTAGTACTTAGGAAATGTTTTGGACCAAAGAGAGATGAACAGACAGGTGAATGGAGAAGACTACATAACAATGAACTACATGGTCTTTATAGGAAGCCAGATATAATAAGAACAGTTAAGTCTCGTAGACTGCGATGGGCAGAACATGTTGCACGTATGGGGAATGAAAGACTTGCATGGAAGCTTCTTGTAGAAAACCCAGAGGGAAGGCGCCCAGTTGGTAGACCAAGAATGAGGTGGGAGAATAACATTAACTATGATTTGAGGGAAGTAGATTATACAGGGAATGATTGGTAAGCATTAGCTCAGGATAGGGATATATGGAGAGCTTATGTCCGCGCGGTCATGAACCTCCGGGTTCGATAGTGCCAGTGAGTAAGTAAGTATAACATTTAATAGGCTTTTCCCATCCAAGTAATAACTCAGTTGTCTACTAGGTGTCTCTCTAAGCCAGACCCGCTTAAACTTATTTGTATCGCGGGCCAAATGGAAGAAACATCAAACTGGCGCCGGTCATAGGCTATATTATAGCTGTTGTGGATTATTATTATTATTATTGTTGTTATTATTATTATTATTGTTGTTGTTGTTATTATTATTATTATTATTATTATTATTATTATTATTATTATTATTATTAACGAACTAACTAATTCACTGGTACTATGGAACCCGTAGGTTCGTGGCCGCGCGGACATACGCTCTCCATACATCCCTATCCTGAGCCAATGTTTTCCAATCATTCCCTGTATAATCTACTTCCCTCAAGTCACAGTTAATGTTATTCTCCCACCTCATTCTTGGTCTACCAACTAGGCGTTTTCCCTCTGGTTTTCCTACAAGAAGCTTCCATGCACGTCTTTCATTCCCCATTCGTGCCACATATCCTACCCATCGCAGTCTACGACGACTATATCAAAGGGTGATTTATCTAATTCACGGGTTAATACCTCCAGCGCCCCGCTATTGTATAAAGTCCTAACATTCTATGTTCCTAGGAACGTGTCCCTATGTTTGGGCCTTTGGCATGGGTTCCCTGAAGTAGTCCCCGTCCGGAGAACCGAATGGGGGACTATTTGACCTCCGGAAAATTTTACCCCAGTTGAACCCATGTCCGCATTACTTGACGGTTGTATTTTTACGGTGAAAGATCGTCACTCTTTCGACCAATGTACTTTTTTCGTCTGGCTTATCACCTTCGACCAGTCCGGCATGGGTAACCCTATCGGCAGAAATGCTACCGCCGGCATAGCTCTCGGGATGATTTAAGCACGCTTGCCACTCCACCACGACAAGGTAAAGATACCACGGAGTGTATTATTATTATTATTATTATTATTATTATTATTATTATTATTATTATTATTATTATTATTATTATTATTATTAATTATTGAGAGGCAGACAGGTGAATGGAAAAGAGTATTTAATAGTTAGGTACATGTTCTTTGTAGGAAACCAGATGTAATAAGAAGAGTTAAATCTAGTAGGTTCGATTGGCAGGACATTTGTGACAAATGGGGAATGCAAGAAGGGTATGGAAACTTGTTGTATAAAAACCAGAGGGAAACCGTCCATTAGGTACTCCAAAAATTAGATCAGAAAATAACATTAAATATTATTTGAGGAAGGTGAATAATACAGGGAATTACTGGAACAGATTAAATCAGGATAGGGATTATGGAGAGCTTATGTCCGCGCGGAAATAAACCTCTGGGTTCGATATAATGCCAGTGACATAATAATAATAATAATAATAATAATAATAATAATAATAATATAATAATAATAATAATAATAATAATCTTCTTCTTCTTCTTCTTCTTCTTCCGAATGCAGTATTGGGTGATGATGCTCGTTCTGCGACTTCAAAAACTGATCTTTCCATCGGTTGAAGGGTCTTCCGAGGCCTCTTTTGCCTTTAGGGTTGAGGTGGTAAATCATCTTTGGTAAACGGGAATTTGACATTCTCTGGACATGTTGGAACAATTTAATCTGATAATTTTGTATATGTTCAACCATTTCCCTACTATTCCACTGCATAATAATAATAATAATAATAATAATAATAATAATAATAATAATAATAATAATAATAATAATAATAATAATAATAATAATAATAATAATAATAATAATAATAGTTAAATAAACACCAACTCAATTGATTAAATAATAATAATAATAATAATAATAATAATAATAATAATTATTATTATTATTATTATTATTATTATTCAACTGCATATAAAATATGTATATATATATATATATATATATATATTAGTAATAGGACTTTATTAGACTAAAAGTAAGATATATATATATATATATATATATAATGTTATTTACAAATATGGGTCGCACGGGCAGTAAGCCGTACGTGCTGTTGAGAGACCGTTACAATAAAGTAATATTTGGTAATAGTATAAAGAAAAACAAAAAGAAAACAATAATATTACAATTACATAAAGAAAATACAGTAATATTACAGTTACATAATAATACAATAACATTATACATTAATTAAGTTATGTAGAATTATTAAGAATTAATGGTATTGCATTTTGATAACGTGTATTTATTCGTGAATGAGTGTTGTTCTTATAGGCCTATGTATATAGGCGCATTTGCAAGAACGGTGACATAACTAAAAAATTGCCGATTTTGAGTTATTGATACTATATGAAAGACAAAACCCATTTCTGTATTCTGGATGAACGACATAAGCAATTGTATACAATGAGTTGGTTTAGTGATTTAATATTTATGACAAATAGAGCCAAAATTTATTGACTTCAAACCTATAAATGCACTTCCTGAAAAACTATGTTATCTTCTCGCCAACGAGCGATATAGACTCCAGAAAGTCATACAAATCAATTAAGAGGGAGGAGTTATATAGTATTCTGCTAGAATTAGGAATTCCTAAAAAGTTAGACTTATCCGAATAAGTTTAAATGGCACAAGAGTAGGGAGCGGGTAGACAAACAACTTTCAGATATTTCTGAAAAGCACATGGGGTTAAAACGAGAATATGTACCAGCTCCTCTACCAATCAATATTGTACTAGAGCATGCGATCAAATGATTAGAGGAAAAACAGGACAATCAACTCAAATGCATTTTTAAACTGTTGGTATATACTGAAGAAACGTAGTAGGCCTACTATTATTGGACGAAAGTGAGGAAATACTAAATAAAATAATACTCATAAACCGAGACTGAACGTAAACATCGATAAAACTACATATAGGCCTATGGTTACACGTAGAAATACATTATTAAATTGGATTGTAACTTAACAAATGTCTGTTGGTATATGCTGACTATTTAACTCATGCCCCAAATGGGAGTCAATGACCAATCACGTTTCAATGATTTCTGTTTTACAACCAATCAGAGTCGTGTTTCGAAATATTTATCAGTGTTATAATTACCATATTAAAGAAAGCTCCTCCTTTTTAATATTCTGAACAGGTCTGGCCATTATTTTGCAGTGACTGAGCCTGTGAGAAATACGGCTCCCATATTGTATATATAGTGCATGAATGTCAACACATGTATAAAAACATTTGTAGCAATTGATTATACCACCAAAAAAAGAAACCACTGTTTGCACTTTCTTAAATGTATTTTTTTTCCCAGGTGATAATCCAGAAAAATATAATTGTCATATTTACATCATACGACATGAGAAATGTATTAATATAAAGTTTGATGTGTTTCATTTTTTCTCCACTAGAGAGCATTCTTACAATATTGCGTTCCTTTGGCAATAAATAATATGATCAGGTTGCACTGATAAACAAAGGAAGCAGATGAAGCGCACCTATCGTTTCTCATTTGTTTTCAAACATCGCCGTTTACATTAAATATATAAATATTTTAAAAAACTATAGTTAAATAATGATTTGTGAGTAAACAGCTTAATTTTATTCGTTAAATAGTCCTAACAAATGCCACTCTTGATTTCCAAATTCTCTAGATAAATTGGAAATCACTCGTGGCATTACTTATGATAATACATTTATTAGACGATAGCAAATACTACAAGCCAACACCGACATTATATTAAATAATGCTAATAAACTGGGGCTGGAAGAAAATATCAATAAAACTAAATATGTAGTCACACATAAATGCATTATACACTTGAAATTGACAGTTAATGGCAAATGAGAGAATTATTTTAAGAAATGGAAGAGCCGAAATATCTAGGAACAATAATTGCAAATAGGAATGAGGTGCAGAAAGAAATTAGACATAGGATCAACTATGGAAACGCATGCTATTATGGATTATTGGGAATCTTGTCATCTCAAATTCTCTTGAAAATGTTGAACTGTTTACATGCAAAACAGAGATTCTTCCAGCTACTATCTGGATAATAAATATCCCTATTTGCAAGGAAAATGTTTGGATCAAACAGAGATGTACATACAGGCGAATGGAGATGATTTATTAACAGTGAACTACATGTCTTTATAGGAAGCCAGATATAATAAGAACAGTTAAGTCTCGTACACTGCGATGGGCAGGACATGTCACGTATGGGGAATGAAATAGGGGCATGAAAGTTTCTTGTAGGTAAACCAGAGGGAAAACGGTCAGTCGATAGACCAAGATAGAGGTGGGAGAATTATATGAATCATGAATTGAGGGAAGGAAATTATACTGGGGATGATTTGAAAACATTACCTCAGGACAGAGATGTGTGAAGAGATTATGTCCTTGCGGCCATGAACCTATGGGTTCGATAGTGCCAGTGAGTTAGTTAGTTAAAATAACGTTGGTATTGCCTAAAGTTCAAAAGCAAACATCCAAATGGACAATGTTACGACAATATGTGGAAGAGACCCGAATACCCAAAAGTGCCTGGAAATATACACCTGTAGGCAAGTTATGTCGAGGAAATGCAAGAAGGCTGTGGAATCTACAACCGGAACGGCCAGTAGACCGTGAAGTTGATAATGGTGTTTTTAATATAGATCTACGTGTAACTCTTGATTTATTTGAACATAGCAGATAAAAAACTGAGCTAATATTTATACACATGGAATTAAGAACTATATCTATCTACCTATCTATCTGTCTATAATGGCGTTAATTTTTGGTTACATTATTTGCTCATAGATGTCGTGGGTGGCATGCGGTCAACACACCACCGAATGAGACATCTAACAGGACGTTGTTTTCGGTAAACTATGCTTAGAGTCCTCTTTATTTATGCTTAAGGATCTTTTACGAGCCTGAAAACCTTCAGACTCGGAACCTACGGCTTGAAGTCCCTCTCGGAAGATTTGTTCCTTGGATTTTTGCATCCTAAAAAAAACTCCATCAACCCGGCCGGGTTTGAACCTGCGACCCTGGAGACCAGATGCAAAAAGCATAACCACTAGTCCACCGCGGCCGACACAACTAATATAATTCCTTATTATATCTTATTCGCCATTCTCCTATTTCCTGAATAGGTTCAAATCGCTACATTCACCCCCACTGAAAAACCACTCTTCCATTTCTCCTAGCTTCATGTCCGATTAGCTCTGTCGCATACAATCATACTATAAACATTAACTACTGTCATAATACCAACATTATAAACCAACACTTTTTTTTGTAAGGAATATTTCACACTACAATGGTTTTTCTTCAACCCAAGGTGATTTGTCGCCTGAGGTTTCTGTCTAAAGCATTATATTCCCTCAAATCTCTAGTTTCCATACTTCTCCCAACTCCATATATTCAACGTTCTCTAGGTCTGCCTCTTCCATTAGCTTTCCAATCAAGGAGCTGCTTTGGAATTCAATCTTTCTCAATGTTTTATGAGGTGTCCATACCATTTCAAACGTGTTTTTTTATAGATTTTTCTATACTTGTTACATAAATAAATATTTTGTGTCCACAGGTCTTCATCCTCGCCACAATCGTAGCCGTAGCTAAGGCCGGAGTCATCGGTGGACCTGCAGTGGCCCCCGTTGCATACGCTGCCCATGCCGCACCAGTAGCATACGCCGCTCATGCTGCACCACTAGGATACGCCGCTCATGCCCCAGTAGCATATGCTGCCCACGCTGCACCACTAGGATACGCAGCTCATGCCCCTGTAGCATACGCCGCCCCCGCCGTCGCCAAAGTAGCCGCAGTCGATACCGACTTCGATCCTCATCCCCAATACAGCTACGCTTACGACATCCAGGACGCTCTGACCGGTGACGCCAAGAGCCAACACGAGAGCCGTGACGGAGATGTCGTCCAGGGAAGTTACAGTCTTGTTGAACCTGACGGTACTGTCCGTACTGTAGACTACACAGCTGATCCCGTCAACGGATTCAACGCTGTTGTGCACAAGACTCCAATTGGTGCTCCCGCAGTCGCTAAGGTAGCTGCTCCTGTGGCTGTAGCTCATGCTGCACCTATTGCTGCTCCCATTGCCAGGTACGCCGCCGGCCCCGTGGCTCGTTATGCCGCTCCAGTGGCTAGTTATGCCGCCGCACCAGCTCTCGCCTACGGACACGGCCTCGCTTACGGATCACCTTACTATGGTTAAATAATATCATTGTTGTACCTTAACATGCCATGTTTTTTTTTCATAATAAACAAATTTCATAACACTTAAACCTTATTTTTTACGATCTAACTTACTTTAGTGATCTGTACTCTATATCTTCTGGAGCCTGTTTCATATAAGTGTTACTTTTAATAGCTACTTATTAAGTAGTATAAAATTTACTAGTTAGCAGTCTGGTAAATTCTTTTTTTTTCAAAAACATAAACTTACACTGCTAAATTTGTTGCACTGCTTTTATCAGTTAGCAGTGTGACTTCATGCAAACAGTAGGCTATATATGATAGAAAAACAAATCTCTCGCTGAATTTCATGTCTTCTCTATGCATTATATCTGCACTTGACTCCAAAAATGTAGTAGCTCTGTTGCATTTTGATCTGTAATATTATTCTTTAGCAAGTTTATTAAAATGTCAAAATCATTTTAAAAAAGAACAAAAATCCAACAAAGAAGAAAAAATTCTGAACGAAAATTTTATAAAATTATGTTCAAGATATTTTTCCTGATGAACTGATTAGAGCAATAATATCAATTAACACACACTGCAAAACAGCAATCAAAGTAAAAGAACAGCAAACTGAAGAAATAACGCTCATAAAGGGCATCAGGTAAGATGACTTTTTAAGTCCATTTTTATTTAATATTATAACGGATACATTTTTTGAAAACATATCACCACGTTTGGGTTTGGGTTATAAAATGAGAAACACTAGATTTCACTTGATATGTTACGTAGATGATGTTCTTCTTTCATAATCTGAAGAAAATTTACAAAGATGTTTACATCAATTTTATATAAATGACAGAAAATACAATATGGAAATTAATACGAATAAGACTAAATGCTTAATGCTATCAAAATAACCAATAAGATTCAAATTAGAAGTGGAAAGAAAAATTATAGAACAAGTATCAGAATTTAATTATTTAGGTGTATTAATAACAAACACTAAAATTTAATAAAAAAAGTAAAGAAACAAGCTTATAAAGCAACACAAATACCAGGATATATGAAAGATTTAATTTGGCGTAACAAACATATGTCAATAGGAAGCAAAATCCGCATACACAAAACGATAGTTAGAACAGTTATTGTATATGGAGCAGAAACTAGGACTGATACAACAAAAACTAAACAAATAATAAGCACATGTAAAATGAAGATCTTAATAACTATTGAGGGGAAATATTATTTGATAAAATACACAACACAGAAATTAGGGACAAATGTCATATTCATGACATAACAAATGTATTAGATATAGACGAAAATATTGAAAAGATCATATAGAAAGAAAGAATAGGCACTGCGCTACAAGTCGGAAGGTCGAGGGTTCGAGTCCCGGTGGGGTCAGGATTTTTAAACTGACCCAAACCTTCTGGCGGCACTATGGCCCTGGGGTCGACTCAGCCTCTAACTGAAATGAGTACCAGACGCTTGTTCTGGGGTAAAGGCGGCCGTCACGTAGGGCTGACAACCCGGCTGACATTATGTGCCGAATGTCAAGAAAAAAGTGGGAGCCTTAACCTCCTACTACCCCAAGGGCCTCCTGAGGCCTGTACTGGGATCACTTTACTTTTACTTTACCTTTATCATATAGAAAGAATGAAAGACAACAAACCTGCAAAAAAAAGTTAAAGAAGATGGACCAATGGACGGGAGAAGAACAAGAGGAAGGCCAGTCAAGAGATGGATAGACAGTGAATGCACATCCAATGTGTATTCCGCCGAGGAGTGATTTTGGAAATAAACAGGATGAAAAGCCTACAAATTATGATGAATATTTTCAAGATAAATTACCTGTATAAATTTTAAAATGCATACACTGCTGACTACTTTTATCGGTTTATCTTAACTCATAAAAAAGACTGCTTATTGGAAATGCTCACATGAAACAGCACTGCAGTTATTCTGTTAAATAGTAGGCCTACTCTAAATATGAATCCTACACTGCTAACTGCTGTTATACACTGCTATATTTTTGAAACAGGTTTCAAGTTTTAGCAGCCTAAATTATCAGTCGACACTGATTTATAAACAGACTGATAGTTTTATGAAATAGGCCCTGGTTTTCCCAAGCATGTTTCTTATAAACATCATCTCTGTTCCTTGAATTCTACTTAAACGCTTCTTTGTAAGTGTCCTTGTTTCAGCTCCATTATTAATGTAGGTTTAAAACATGTGTTATAGACTCCACCGTTGTGGTCTCGGGGTAGCGTACGCAGCGGGCCAGGGTTCGTCCCTGGTCGAGACAAGTTACCTGGGCGATTCTTTTTTCGGGGTTTTTCCTCACCCGTAAGACAAATGCCACGAAACTTTAAGGTCCAAAACGACCCCCAAATATCATCTGGACATAATAATCATCATTATCATATTCGAGATGTTTGCATGCTTTTAAATTTTTGCTAAGAACTATACCGTATTCTCAAACATTAGTAATATTTTCTCTTCCATTGAAGTTAGAGTTCATGTTTCGCATTAACATATCTGGAAAAATAACAGTTTCATGTAATTTCAGTTCTACGTTTGTAGAGAGAAGTTGGGATGACAAACGTCTCTGTAATGCGTAATACATGCATTCTCAGAATTAAGTATATGATTAATTTATTTCTGTACCTCATTCCTGTTTATAATTACACAGGTCAACATGATTTTTGTCTCAAGAGTACCAATGGTTTTACTTAATGCAGTTTTTTACCGTGTTTTCAAATATGTATTCGGAATTTCTCCATCACCCACAATTTTTTATTACAATTTCAATTAATGGATTTAAATATTTTTTTTAATAAACGTTTTTTCGTCCATTTGTCCGTAAAATAAAACCAAATGAGCTAACTCAGGAGATTTTAGCTATGGAAAAAAAATATCAAGGCAAATGGAATCCTAATATGCTGGCCGATTATTGTTGTCAGCCCTGCGTCACGCCGCCTTTACCCCCAGAACAAGCGTCTGGTACTCATTTCAGTTAGAGGCTGAGCCGACCCCAGGATCATAGTGCCGCTAGAAGGTTTGGGTCGCTTTAAAAATCCGACCCTACCGGGACTCGAACCCTCGTCTTCCCGGATTCTAGCGTATTGCCCTAACCATTATGCTACGGCGTGCCCTTCACTATTATGTAGTATTCTCTATTCACCTGTCCATCTCTCCTTAGTTCACAAATTTTCCTAAAACCTCTAATAGCAAATACTCGTAATTTTTTTCTCCTCCCTTAAAGTTAGGGACCCTATTTTGCAACCATGTAACTGGAAGAATATAATTCCGTACAGTCGGTAATTTTTTTTTCGGAATTATCTAATTCTAAGAACAGAATGAAAGTCAATGTCAAGGTCATTGATGAACAGGTTTCATGAAGATGTTACGTGGGTGGAACACAAAGTCGTGTTAAACAGTTAGAAACTCCCACCATTTTACAAGTCATCTTAAGTCCGTGACCTTCACTCTCCAACCTGTATATACATCTGATAAATAGGAAACGGTTTTTAAGTGCTAAAGATTGAAAAAAAAAAATATGCATAATCCGCGACAATACTGTTTTTATTTCACACAATTAAATTCTTACAAATAAGTTTTCTACTTATTAATCATTAAATTTTAGCAAATTCGGAAAGAATGTAGCTATTGAGGTTTTTCTGATGATTTTTTAATTATAAAATCTTCATAGATCCTACCTATTAGACACCGAAAATTACCAAGAAAAACAAATATATGAAAGGTTTAGTCCAAATTTTACTCTTTCGAGAAAAAATACAATACCGTACTTGAGTGGGAAGATTCATTAAATCCACTTGATGTGAAATCAGGTCAAAAGGTCTAATTTCATGAAGTAGAAAAAGAAGAATAATACTTGGTTCAACATGGTTTAATTTATTTTATATTTTTAATAGAACAGAAGAGGACGAATTAGAAAAATCACTTAAATGTGTGTAGAATTACACAATATACCTAATAATAACAGTTATGAATGATTTCGTTTTCACTGCATTCCGCCACCTTTAAATAACTGCCTTCAAAAATTAGTTGCTTGCCAATCCCACCAGTAAATTTAATCTCCTAAATTTTTAATCGAGCCGGGTAAAGAGGATTAACAATAGACTTCATTTCTGAACTGGGGCTGGTTCTACGGACCTTCTATCCTTCGGCACTTCTACAAAAACCTCCAGCGCGCGAACTTCAAAGGGTCCACACACACATCAACTCATAACTACACAATTTCTTTCAAAGTCCACGAAATAGGCGTGGCAACACCATACTTCCATCCGATTGGCCAACACAACTCTCGCGTATTTTATACACTTAAACAAAGCAAAAGTAATCTAAAATACTTTTAATGCACTTAATTAAACATTTAAAACATTCAGAAAACCCATTTAATATAAAATACAGATGGAAAATCAACTAAATTTTTCAAAGTCCACAAAATAGGCGTGGCATCCTCGGACTGCCACACGATTGGCAGATACAATTATCGCGATTTTAATGCATTTAATTATTAAGACCTTTAGCGGGTTATACGCTTTATGATCACATGCGTAATGAAGATATCCGCAAAGCTCTCAACACACCAGCAATAACTGAAATCATTCAAAAATATCAAAATAATTGGCATGAACACCTTCTGAGGATGCCAAACAATAGACTACCTCTGCAGCTATTGAACTACAGACCCACAGGGCGAAGAGACCCAGGAAGACCTAAGAAGAGATGGAGGGATCAATTTCTTTCCTGAAGCGGAACAGGCCAATTGGCTTAATCCATGCCTGCCATTGATGATGAATTAACTAAAATCAATTTAAAACACGTCCATTAGCTTAATTCAAGCACCAAAAACAACTTATCGTAACTATTTAACATTAATAATTACATAATATTATAAAAAATACACACATCAAAATAATACTCGACTCCCATTGGCTGATGGCTGAAAGACGCTATCATTCAAAACTAGCTGCATTAACACGGTTCAAAAACGCACACAGCTACTACCATGCAGATTAGAATGATTTAATTCCTTATCTTAAATTCATACGGTAATTTTCATATTTCTAAATTACACCGGGGCAAATGCTTTAGCAGGAACCCGGGGTTCTCCTATTCAGGACTTCCAAGGAGAATCAAAAGGATTAGCTCACCGCTAGGCATTAATTGGGCTAGCCGCAGGGCATTCCACCCAACTACTCCACAGGTTTGTTTGCCAATTTAAGGGTTAACCCTTAAATTCATAATGTACCCTTTTGGATACATCAGTTGGTTCAATTAATTTAATAATTTAAATAAATCAGAAGAAAACGAACAAAAATAAACCACTTAAATATGTGTCAAATTATGCAAAATACCTAATAATAATAGTTATACTAGATTCCGTTTTCACTGCGGTCCGCCACATTCAAATAACTAACACAAGAAATTTGTGTTTTACCAATTTAAGGGTTAAAAGAATTCGTTAGGTTTGGCATCACAGGCCACATGCCCTAAAATGGATTTGTTCATGATGATGATATACAACTTGTTGAGAAATTAGCTTAGTTTTGCAGTTCCTGACAGACGCTGTCGCTACTTCACCTACCATAAACATGACAACAATAAAATTATTTTGATTAAACGTAACCGCAATTTCAGATAGTTACAGAAATAAATATATTGCAACTTTCTAATCGGGTTTGCGAATATCTATGTGTGAGCATATTTTTGGTGCGTGTGTTATGCAATAATATTCGCACTGTCAAGTTCAACGAAAGCTGCTAGTGGCAAGGACAGGACATTGACAAGAAATAAAGTTGTCATTTATATAACTGTAGTCTTTATATGAGAGACCAATTCAACTTTCTATATAAAGAGATTCCGTCAACTAAAATTGCATTTCTCGTAGGGCAAGACGATGTACAAACTTTCTATATAAAGAGATTCCGTCAACTAAAATTGCATTTCCCGTAGGGCAAGACGATGTACAAACTTGAACTTGATACGGAATAAAATATAATAATAATAATAATCATCATCATCATCCGGTATCATGGCAGCTGCCGCCGTCTTCCGGAAACCAAACGCCATTCCTCTCTATCCATCCATTGATCTTCCTCCATTCCTCTGATATTCATAGCTTCTTGTACCCCTTCTATCCAAGTTTTCTTCGGTCTTCCTCTCTTCCTCTTTTCCATTGGGATCCATTCCATAACAATTTTTGGCAATCTTTGCTCTGGCATTCGTCTGACATGACCATACCACTGCAATCTTTTCTTTTCTATTATGTCTATGATGTCCGGCTCCTCTTGTACACCCATAATTTCCCTTATTTCTTTATTTCGTATTCTATCCATTCTAGATTTTCCAGCTGATCTTCTTAAAACATCCATTTCTGTACTTAAAATTCTTTTCATTTCCCTGGTAGGAATTTGCCAGACTTCAGCACCATATGTTAAAATGCTCTGAATTATGGTTTGATATATTTGTAATTTTTAATAATAATAATAATAATAATAATAATCGTTATTAGGAATTTCTCTACAATACTGTAGTTTTCCTACAATTCATTGTACATTTTATTCCTCCATGCATCTCTATTCTCTGCAACACTATCTGTTAAACCTCTCTATACCATACTCCTACGCATTCCTTGAATTCACAAATAATAATCGTTATTAGGAATTTCTGTACAATATTGTAGTTTTCCCATTATTCATTGTAAATTTTACTCCTCCATGCATCCCTATTCTCTGCAACACTATCTGTTTAATCCTCCATACACCATACTTCTATGCATTCCTTGAATCCACTGTTCTTTGGTCCCCCCCTTTCTTCTGTTGCCGTCCGCTTCAAAATTTAATATCGTTTAAGTATTATGTCATCCGATATCCTCTTTACGTGACCAAACCATTTGTCTTCTTTCTCCAATAACTTATAGAACATTATTTTTAACATCCATTATTTCTCTGATTTTAGTATTTCTAATGAACCAAGGTTCAATTCTGGCCCGGATGATAATACCCTGTGAGGGCTCCTTTCCAGGATACGGCAACTGCTGCCTTGTAGGGAGTCGTTGGTTCGACAAAGGCTAGAGGAAGAAAACCTTGAACAAAAATCACCTCGTCTTCCAGATTGGGGGTTATAACGATGGGACAGCTCCCCCTCTTATAAGAGAAATGCACTATGCTAAAAAAAGCAATGTGAATAATAAATATAATAAAATAATAATAATAATAATAATAATAATAATAATAATAATAATAATAATAATAATAATAATAAAACTTACATTCTGATCCCATAAAACACAATTTAATTTTGATATTGCAGATTTCCCCTTATTTATCTTCTCAATAATTTCAGCACGACTGACAGAAGACAGATTACCGAGAAGAGTACCATAATGGGTGCCACTTGGTAGAAGAGGAGGAGGACGGCCAAAAATAACATGTATTGATGGTGTTTTGAGCAGCATGAGAGAAGAAAGATAGGACAATGGAGATAGTAATTACAGAGAGATGTGGAGGAGAATGACAGTAGATTAAATGGGCGCAGGGAGATGTGAAATATTGTGAAACCTCCTAAATAAATAAATAAAAATAAATAATAATAATAATAATCATTATCATCATCTTTTTTCATCATTAGCATCATCATTATTATCATCATTATCATTATCACTTTCATTATCATCATCAGCATCATTATCATCAGCAACATTATCATTCATCAGCATTATTATCATTATCATTACCACCATCATCATTATTATTATCGCCATCATCATCATTATTATTATTATTGTCATCATTATCATTATCATTATCATCCTTACTATCATTATTATCATTAATATAGTCCACCGCTGTGGTTTCGAGATAGCGTGCTGCCTTGTCACGCAGCGGGCCGGGTTCGATTCCCGGCCGGGACAGTTTTTCTGGGCGAGGTTTTTATCGGGGTTTTTCCTCACCTGCAAGACAAATGTCAGGAAAACATTAAGGCCCAAACGGTCCCCGAAATCATATGGCCATCATCATCATTATCATCATCATCATCATCATCCTTCAACGGTGTGGAAAGCAACGGGAAGCTACCACACCTATAATTCCCTAGTAAAGCTGCAAAGCGTAGCATGAAAATGCTATGATTGCAGTGAAAGACCTGCCCTCGGGCAGAATTACTATGGATGGATGTATTATTATTATTATTATTATTATTATTATTATTATTATTATTATTATTATTATTATTATTATTATTATTATTATTATAGCTAGGATTTCTGCGTATATGTATATTTGTTTTATATGAAAATTAAAATTCGTTCTGTATTTACGAATTGCGGTATTTGGAGTAGTTTAAGACACGCTTCTTTTTACATATTTCAACGAATATCACATTTTTTACACATTTCAGAAAAGATTACATATCTTTATATGACTAAACATTGAATTTAAATATGTTCAATATTTTATGATTTCAAAGCTTTTTTTTTTGTGAGATAATAATCGTTCAAAATTTATTTTAATGACATCTGTATTTCAAAGATGGATTCTTGAATTTCTGTGGAATGTTGAAATCAAGTTGTATGGTATACACGTTCTTTTCATTATCGCTAGGCCTCAGCTTTGGGATTGTAAACCAATTCCTCGTGACAATAGAACTCCTTATACCTCATCATAGCGTGTCTGATTTAGATAACACTGGTCAACATGATTTTTGTCTCATGAGCACCAATAGCTGTACTTAATGCAGTATTTTTATCGTGTTTTCAAATATGTATTCGGAATTTCTCCATCACCCACAGTTTTTTGTATTTCAATTTCAATTAATGGATTTAAATACCGTAATTATTTTTTTAATAAACGTTTTTACGTCCATTTGTCCATCTTGGCGCAGTGAGCGATGAGCGCACGGGGAACACTTTCATCAGATTTCAGCTATGGAAAAGAGATATAAAGGCAAATGGAATCCTAATATGCTGACCGATTATTGTTGGACCATCAAGAGGGATGCTCCACAGGCGAAATATAGCAGAATATCGTCATTTCTTACTTTCAAGGTGAGTCCGAATGTTCGAATATTGTGTAGTTACGAATATAGAAAATATTAAAGTGTTTGAAAGTATAAATTCGTGTCTCTCGGAAACCTTGCGTGATGGAGAAAAACCGATACCATAATTGAATCCAGGAGAAAAAAAAAACTATCAGAATCACATACTTTTCTTTCTGAGACAAAAAAAAAAAGTTTCTTTTTTGTTGCTCAGTGTTATGGAAGAGTTGGATGTGGAACCCATTCTCCATCGTATATAAAACTACCAGAAGAACTGGAAAGCCCATCTTCAATGAATGTCATCTCATAGAATTCCAAAAGCTATGCTTCATTACTGCCGGCTCAGCAAGGACAAAAGCATGCTGGGACGTCAAGAAAAAGCACCGTATGGAAAATTCCTGGCTTTGGATACGCATGGCCTAATACTTTACATTATGATGATTATGATAAAAATTAACTTCGTCTATTATCTCTCTAACGAAGGAAAGGGATAAGCTTAACATTGGGGCTATGCCTATTAGTAGTTTATAGATGCAGTACAATCGCATGCTCTTTAAGGAAAGGAAGAGCTACAACAATGCAATGTAAAGAGAGGGCACTACTTTCTCACACGACTGCCTCAGGATTATATTTTAAAGTCTGTTGCATTTCCATTTGGGTTTGTAGATCACTTCCTGCTGTGTTTGCAATATGTAATCTTTATTTGATTTGGATCAACAGCTCTGTGAAAGTGTCTTACAGCAGCGTGACTCAACTTCTCGAGCACCCTGTAGCAGATTAACCCCCCGCCCACGCATCATAAGCTGCAGGATAACACTGACCTGTACCCCCAACAGTACATATATCCCCTAGCACCAGTTTCCATACTCCAGTATCACAAGGAAGGGTAGATTACGTGCAGTTTCCTGGTTGGCAAAGTGTCCAAACCATCAGGTTTATAAACCAACCGAGTGCAGCTTCTTCATCACATTTCACATTCAAGAATTAACCATGGCAGTCAAGGTAAGTTCACTCTGATCTTGTTTAAATTGCCCTCTACACTTAAACACTTTACCGCTATATAAAGAGTCTTTCATATATTATGCAATTTTTAAAAATGCAATAATGAAGTCAAAAATGCATCGAAATATAAATAGTATATTTCAATGCGAGGTTGGGAAGTGTTTTTTTTACAGAAGCCAGGAAATTATAAAACCGAGCGATAGCAAGGTTTTTAACTTCTAAGATTCTGTAAAACACTTCACAAACATGTGCTAAGCATCAATTTTTGAACGATGGTGTTTTCAAAATAATAAATAATAGTAAAATAATAATATCTTTGTTGGAAATATTTACGCTCATTATAAACAACTGACTGACGTTAGCAGTCTGGCCAATGTATGTACGCTAAATGCCGAAAATAATTTAGTTGAGACTACAGCAGGCCGTGACACCAATCAGTCATAAAAAGGCAGCAAGTACGATTTATTGTTTTATATTGTTCTATATAGGCGGAACGCTGACCACGGACCACTCAAATGACATCTATAGGAAAACAAGTGTAACTAAATTAGTATGGTTCAAATTCTTCCCTGCAGGGGGAGAGCGCCCAAATCTCTGTTAAGGGAAAACATGGGCTTACAAGATACAAGAAGATATTGTTTCAAATAAAGTTCAGCTCATTTAAAATGCAGTGATTTGTTTCGTATACTGTATATTAACACTACCTTTTAGATATATTTTTGTATATACATTGTATGTAGTACATATAAATAGCAGCGGTTTTACTTCCCGTCTTAGGTAGGTAATTTTTAATATTACAGTATAGTTATTTAGTTATTTGTAGGTTGGCACCCCGAAATTTTAGAAATTGAACTTTCAATCAGGGTCGCCACTCCTGTAAGTACCACAGAACGCACTATCGTGCAATTTTTTTATTATATTTATCTACATACACTCCCATTTAAGTGCGGAAAATTATATCAGGCATATGTCCACCTCCACTGTCTCGGCAGGCATTCTATGAACTTCATGATGACCCTTTCACAGACATCTCTGTTGTTGTTGATGGCACGTTGAATGCCTTCATTAAGTTGGAGAACTGTTTGTGTTTTGTTCACGTAGACTTTGGGCCTCCCATAACCCCATAAAAAAGAAGTCACATGGAGTAAGGTCACAAGATCTGATAGGTCATTCCAAGTCTCGCAGGATGTGTCTACGTGAATAAACCATAAACAGTTATCCAACTTAAAGAAGAAATTCAACGTGTCTTTAACAATATCAACAGATATGTCTATGTCATCACTAGGGCCCGGATTTTGATGAAATGTCTTATTTCATATGAATTGTCAAAACGATGCAGATTGTTAATAAAGTGCATTGTGCAATAAATATGTTAAATATATGAGGTTTTTATACGTCATAAAAATAATTTTTTTTTTCACATTTTCTGATAAAGTGATTTTACAAATTTTATTTGTAATTTTAGATCTTTTTTTATTTATTTTTAACACTTTTATACGTCAGTTTTTAAATAATCTATGGATAAAATGTTAATTTTTTATGTTTTTTTGCTATCTATTTTTTTTTTGTGCTCAAGCAACCGTACTGTGTTGCTTCAATATAACGTGAAATCACATGCTGTGCCTCCATGTGGATTGATTCGGGACTTCCCCTTCAATGCGGGAATCCTTCGATTTGTAATTTTTCCATTTGTTTCACGAGACTACCGTTTCTGTATGGTGGTGTTGATTTTCGTGCAGTGCAAAATGCGAAAACAAAAAGCGTCTAGTGCTATCCGTTTAATACAGTATGCAACCATGTGTAACAAAATTCGGTGAACAAGTATTTTCTACTGAAAGGAGTGTATTATTTTGCACAGGTGTGCGAAATAAAAGTCGCTGCAGATAAACGTTTCACAGAACAACAACATATCGGGCGTGAGAAACATTTGATGGCACTTACAAATGTGAACAAAGAAAAATGTTTCATGAAAACGACTGAATGGCAGAAGAAAGATTTCGATAATTATTCCTAAATTATAAACTACACGGAAGAAGAAATGTTGGACGCCCACACAAAAAATGGTCTGAACAATTTTAACAATTCAAGCTTTCATGAAACCGGAACGAGCCAACAGGTCTAATCCTTGGATGATGAAGAAGAAGCAGAAGAAGAATAAAAAGTGTCGCAATTATTATTAAAACAAACTGCTTCCACATCAAACAGCCATCTTAATTTTTAAAGAATTGTGTACTATTAAAACAAACTGCTTCCACATCAAACAGCCATCTTAATTTTTAAAGAATTGTGTACTATTAAAACAAACTGCTCCACATCAAACAGCCATCTTAATTTTTAAAGAATTGTGTACTATTAAAACAAACTGCTTCCACATCAAACAGCCATCTTAATTTTTAAAGAATTGTGTACTATTAAAACAAACTGCTTCCACATCAAACAGCCATCTTAATTTTTAAAGAATTGTGTACTATTAAAACAAACTGCTTCCACATCAAACAGCCATCTTAATTTTAAAGAATTGTGTACTATTAAAAACAAACTGCTTCCACATCAAAACAGCCATCTTAATTTTTAAAGAATTGTGAACTATTAAAACAAACTGCTTCCACATCAAACAGCCATCTTAATTTTTAAAGAATTGTGTACTATTAAAACAAACTGCTTCCACATCAAACAGCCATCTTAATTTTTAAAGAATTGTGTACTATTAAAACAAACTGCTTCCACATCAAACAGCCATCTTAATTTTTAAAGAATTGTGTACTATTAAAACAAACTGCTTCCACATCAAACAGCCATCTTAATTTTTAAAGAATTGTGTACTATTAAAACAAACTGCTTCCACATCAAACAGCCATCTTAATTTTTAAAGAATTGTGTACTATTAAAACAAACTGCTTCCACATCAAACAGCCATCTTAATTTTTAAAGAATTGTGTACTATTAAAACAAACTGCTTCCACATCAAACAGCCATCTTAATTTTTAAAGAATTGTGTGTACTATTAAAACAAACTGCTTCCACATCAAACAGCCATCTTAATTTTTAAAGAATTGTGTACTATTAAAACAAACTGCTTCCACATCAAACAGCCATCTTAATTTTAAAGAATTGTGTACTATTAAAACAAACTGCTTCCACATCAAACAGCCATCTTAATTTTTAAAGAATTGTGTACTATTAAAACAAACTGCTTCCACATCAAACAGCCATCTTAATTTTTAAAGAATTGTGTACTATTAAAACAAACTGCTTCCACATCAAACAGCCATCTTAATTTTTAAAGAATTGTGTACTATTAAAACAAACTGCTTCCACATCAAACAGCCATCTTAATTTTTAAAGAATTGTGTACTATTAAAACAAACTGCTTCCACATCAAACAGCCATCTTAATTTTTAAAGAATTGTGTACTATTAAAACAAACTGCTTCCACATCAAACAGCCATCTTAATTTTTAAAGAATTGTGTACTATTAAAACAAAACTGCTTCCACATCAAACAGCCATCTTAATTTTTAAAGAATTGTGTACTATTAAAACAAACTGCTTCCACATCAAACAGCCATCTTAATTTTTAAAGAATTGTGTACTATTAAAACAAACTGCTTCCACATCAAACAGCATCTTAATTTTTAAAGAATTGTGTACTATTAAAACAAACTGCTTCCACATCAAACAGCCATCTTAATTTTTAAAGAATTGTGTACTATTAAAACAAACTGCTTCCACATCAAACAGCCATCTTAATTTTTAAAGAATTGTGTACTATTAAAACAAACTGCTTCCACATCAAACAGCCATCTTAATTTTTAAAGAATTGTGTACTATTAAAAACAAACTGCTTCCACATCAAACAGCCATCTTAATTTTAAAGAATTGTGTACTATTAAACAAACTGCTTCCACATCAAACAGCCATCTTAATTTTTAAAGAATTGTGTACTATTAAAACAAACTGCTTCCACATCAAACAGCCATCTTAATTTTTAAAGAATTGTGTACTATTAAAACAAACTGCTTCCACATCAAACAGCCATCTTAATTTTTAAAGAATTGTGTACTATTAAACAAACTGCTTCCACATCAAACAGCCATCTTAATTTTTAAAGAATTGTGTACTATTAAAACAAACTGCTTCCACATCAAACAGCCATCTTAATTTTTAAAGAATTGTGTACTATTAAAACAAACTGCTTCCACATCAAACAGCCATCTTAATTTTTAAAGAATTGTGTACTATTAAAACAAACTGCTTCCACATCAAACAGCCATCTTAATTTTTAAAGAATTGTGTACTGTTAAAACAAACTGCTTCCATATCAAACAGCCATCTTAATTTTTAAAGAATTGTGTACTATTAAAACAAACTGCTTCTACATCAAATAGCCATCTTAATTTTTAAAGAATTGTGTACTATTAAAACAAACTGCTTCCACATCAAACAGCCATCTTAATTTTTAAAGAATTGTGTACTATTAAAACAAACTGCTTCCACATCAAACAGCCATCTTAATTTTTAAAGAATTGTGTACTATTAAAACAAACTGCTTCCACATCAAACAGCCATCTTAATTTTTAAAGAATTGTGTACTATTAAAACAAACTGCTTCCACATCAAACAGCCATCTTAATTTTTAAAGAATTGTGTACTATTAAAACAAACTGCTTCCACATCAACAGCCATCTTAATTTTTAAAGAATTGTGTACTATTAAAACAAACTGCTTCCACATCAAACAGCCATCTTAATTTTTAAAGAATTGTGTACTATTAAAACAAACTGCTTCCACATCAAACAGCCCTCTTAATTTTTAAAGCATTGGGTACTATTAAAAACAAACTGCTTCCACATCAAACAGCCATCTTAATTTTTAAAGAATTGTGTGAAGTGTTTGTCAGTGCAAATTATTCCACTATGAAAACTAAACAATTCTAAACTGCGTGATTTCCTTGAACTCCAGACAAGTCATACTGTTTCAGACGAATCAACATTGCTTAAAAACTATTTAATAAAATGTTATGAAGACACATTAAACCATATAGTGAATGTGTGAATGGAAAGAACATTTATGTATCAATTGACGTGACTACGGATTCGGAGGGACGTTTCGTAGCTAATATACTTTTATTTTGTTGCATCTGTAAAGTCATTTATCATAGAATTCACATATGTCAACTAATCCGAAAAACTTCACTTTCAACCATTCGAACGTAAATAACCAATGACTATTAACATAATCTTACTTACAGATAGCAGGTAATTCCCTCTGGGGAAGCTGAACTTACCTGAAAGAGAAAGAAAAAAAAATGAAAGAAATTAAAATCACAATAAATGTTTAAGTCTAAATGTTTAGGGTAAATTCAAGAATTCCGAATGCAAGAGAATATTATACAACTTCTCCATCTTAATTGAATCAATATGGCTTTTAAGTGAATAGATCTTGGACAGATCAGATTTTTTAGTATAAGACAGATTCTAGAAATGAAATTGGAACATTACGGCACTGTACAACAATTATATGTTCAAAACGCAAATAGGCTTCAAAATGCAAATAATTAAATTAAGATGGAATAGGATAGTATAGTATCTTGCTGCAATTCGTAAAGACTAAAAAGTTGGTTAGACTTATTCGGATGAATCTAAATGGCACAAGGAGTAGGGTGCGGATAGGAAAACTGTTTTCAGAAACGTTTAAAATTCACAAAGGATTAGAGCAAGGAGATACAATGAATCCTCTACAATTCAATTTAGTACTACAGCAGTCAATTAAATATGTAGAAGATAAAGAAGACCCACAACTCAAAGAATTTTAATCAGCTGTAGGTATATGATGATGTTTAGTACTCTTGATGTCCCAACGTTAAACTGAAAATATATAAAACTATTATTCTACCACTTATATTATATGGGTGTGAAACATGGACTCTTACTTTAAGGAAGGAAAGGAGATCACAAGTACTCGAGAATAAAGTACTTAGGAAATTTTTTGGACCAAAGAGAGATGAACAGACAGGTGAATGGAGAAGACTTACATAACAATGAACTACATGGTCTTTATAGGAAGCCAGATATAATAAAAACAGTTAAGTCTCATAGACTACGATGGGCAGGACATGTTGCACGTATGGGGAATGAAAGACTTGCATGGAAGCTTCTTGTAGGAAAGCCAGAGGGAAAACGCCCAGTTGGTAGATCAAGAATGAGGTGGGAGAATAACATTAACTATGATTTGAGGGAAGTAGATTATACAGGGAATGATTGGAAAACATTAGCTCAGGATAAGGATGTATGGAGAGCTTATGTCCGCGCGGCCATGGACCTACGGGTTCGATAGTGCCAGTGAGTAAGTAAGTAAGTAACTCACTGTCATTATCGAGCCCGTAAGTTCATGGCCACGCGAACATTATCTCTCCATACATCCCTATCCTAAGCCAATGTTTTCTAATTATCTCCTGTATAATTTACCTCCCTTATATCATGGTTAATGTTATTCTCCCACCTTGTCTGTCTACCTACTGGTATAACACTCTGGTTTTCCTCCAAGGAGTTTCCATTCCTCTATTCCATTACCCACCCGTGCCACATGTCCTGTTCATCGCAGTCTACGATATTTAACTATACTTATTTCATCTGGATTCCTATAAGATCATATAGCTCCATTCACCTGTATTACAAACTGATAATCTATAAGTCCGTAGTCATTTACGTATTTTTTTTAAAACTCTTGTTAATTATTAAGATTGGTTGGAGAGAAATCTCAACGATGAGGAAAATTCTCAATGAATAAATAATAATAATAATAATAATAATAATAATAATACTTAGGATATAATCTAACTTATAATGAGGAATGTGATATATCCTTTAAAATACAAAACTATAATAAAGCTTTAAGAATTATCAACCAAGTTTTTAAACCATCAAAAGTGCAGAGACACACAAGAATGAAAATCTATAAAATTCTCGCTAGACCCATAATCTGTTATGGCAGTGAAGCTTGGACCATCAGAACTCAGGATGATCGTCATATTACAGCCACGGAGATGAAATTTCTGCGACGAACTGCAGGTTATAGCCTTCTAGACCACCAAAGAAATTCAACAATAGCCAGAGAGTTAAACATCGTACCTATATCTGAATACCTCCAAGAATATAGAAACAATTGGCTAGCCCATATTCAGCGCATGGATCGTCACAGAATACCAAAACAAATTCTTCACTACACTCCTCGAGGCAGAAGATCTGTGGGTCGACCTTTTCGGAGATGGCGGGAGACCGTAACGGGCCACTGGGCCTAATACTTGAAAGGACGATGATGATGATGATGATGATGATTATTATTATTATTATTATTATTATTATTATTATTATTATTATTATTATTATTATTATTATTATTAAGAGCTGCGAGAAAATCTCGAGTAGATAGAATTAGAAATTCAGAAATTAGAAATGGATGAATGCAGAAAGAAGTACAATGGAAGAGATTGAACCACAGAAGACTAATATAGTATGGACACGTAAGAAGAATGCAGGATGGAAGGCTACAAAAGGCCGTCCGTACATGGAAAATTGAAAGAAGAAGCAGAAAAAGAAGACCAAGAACAACCTGGAAGAATAAGATTCAACATTCAATGAGGAAACTTGGTGTAACGGATCAAGACACAGAGGAAAGAGAACGATAGAGAACTTTAATTAAGGGAAATTTGTGAATGTTTATTTGCAAACTGATAGTCTGTAAGTCCGTAGTCATTTATGTATTTTTCAAAACTCATGTAGCAGGCGTCACAATTTTGGACCGAAACATTAATGAAGCTATTCGAAAAGACTTTAATAATTATTTTAATTTAACAAATAGAATTGACAATATGAGAAATAGCTGGTATGAACATGTTAAAAGAATGCCTACGGATAGAATCTCCCCCCCCCCCCCTGTTATTAAAGTACAAACTAATAGGACATAGAAGTGCTGGACGCCCATTTACTAGATGGGATGATTAATTAAATCTCACTCGATGTGAAAACAGGTCAAAAGGCTTAATTTCATGAAGTAGAAGAAGAATAAGAAGATGATTATTAAGATTGGTTGGAGAAAAACTTCAATGATTAGGAAAATTCTCAATGGATAAAATTATTATTATTATTATTATTATTATTATTATTATTATTATTATTATTATTATTGTTGTTGTTGTTGTTACTGAGTTTTTAATGTAAGTCGATTTTTGTGACGCAGGTATTGTTGGTAGTGTGCGTGGTGCTGGCTGTTGCGCAGTGCGGAGTCGTAGTGCGCACTGACTACGACGCTCATCCACAATACACCTTCGCATATGACATCCGCGACGCACTGACAGGCGATGCAAAGAGCCAGCACGAGACGCGCAATGGAGACGTGGTGCAGGGCAGCTACAGCCTGGTTGAACCCGACGGTTTGGTGCGCACCGTACTGTACGCTGCAGATCCTGTCAACGGATTCAACGCTGTGGTGCAGAGAGCTCCTGTAGTGCACGCAAGAGCCGTACTCAAGGCACATTAACCCATTATATACCCTCTATTTATATGTTATTTATGTTTGAATAAATCTATATTATCATGTTATTAATTTATTTGCATTTATTACGAATGAGTTCATATAGAACAATGCAGAGTACTTAAGAGGCGTTTCCTTTGAAACCACATTCCTTATATATATATATATCCAGCCATCAATAGTAATTCTGCCCGAAGGCAGGTCCTTCACTGCAATCATAGCATTTTCATGATATGCTTGCAGCTTTACTAGGGAATTGTAGGTATAGGGCTTCCCGTTGCTTCCCACACCGGTGAAGGATGATGATGATGATAATGATAAGGATGATGATGATGGCCATATGATTTCGGGAACAGTTTGGAAATATATATATATATATATTTATTTATTTAATTAATTTTAGGATTGTTTCTGTTGCATGCACAGGTATCCTCAACCAAAATATACAATTTTTCTCTACCACACTTCCCTGTCTTGCGTGTCTGCTTCTGTCATATTTCTCTTCTTCATGTTGTCTTGAATTCCCTTTATCCACGTTGGCTATGGTCTATCACGTTTCCCTTTTCCAGGAGGTATCCATTTCAATACTTCTTTGTTTGTTTCTGTGTGCCTTCTTCTCATTATATGCCCATATCATCTTAGATGGATTTCTTCAATCTCTTGTACAATATTATTTTCTACATTCATAATTTCTCTTATTTATTTATTTACTAGCTAATACCTGGCGTGTGTTGCTACGCCTAAATAAATTAAAAGTGTTTCTATGTTTAATTTAATTAGGTAAAAATATATATATATATTTATATCGTAATTATTTTTAGATACCCCGTGCTGATTATCCGGCGTTGCCCGGGTTCTTGGCATAAATGAGCTGAAAAACAAGTCAAAAATGGTTATTGAGAGTTTTTCCGTGTAAAAGAATACCCGCTGTGCGCTGCTACGCTTGCCCGGGAATCTAGTCATAACGATCTTCTTGGTATCAATGAGCTGAAAGATAAAAATGGTTATGAGTTATCCGTAAAAGATAGACATATGCTGTCGCGGACTTTTTTCTAGATATTCAATTCTGTGTACATTAATTTGGTGTATATGTTATGGTTTAGGCAGCTAAGTCATTTAAGCGTACAAAACGTTCCGAAAAACACGTTTTTAACTACAAAGAGTGATTTTTAAAGGCAAAGGAGTTGACTAATACAACTCTCTTATAGCCTAAATCCTTCCCGGGAAACTCCTGAACATTTTGCAAAAAGCCCCATCACAATTGGAAGAATGGTGCAGTAATGCATAAAGGACAGACAGACATACATTCGTTTTTTTATCGTTTTTATACAGCCTACATAGATGGGCTCATGTAGAACTACCCAAAGTATTTGGAGGCATTTTCTTTGAATCCATATTTCCTTCATTTTTTGGCTATGGGCTTTCTTTCTCTCGTCTGTCCACATTGTTCCAGTTTTTTTTCGGTTTGTTCTCCTGGTCAACTTGCCACTTCTTCAGATTCTTCTTCAATCAGGGATTAGGCTCTTAACCCTATTCCGACTTCACATATTCTCCAACCAACGTTTCAGTGGTCTTCCCAAAACTCTCCTTCCTTCAAGTTTATAATCAAAACTTTTTCTAGGTATACGACTGTATCTCATCCTTTCTAAGTTTTTAATCTATTGATCTCTATAATGACGAATGAGTTCCTCAAATGATATTACATATTACGGGTACATATTAGGTCATGAGTACCTACTGGAATGCGGAAGATAGAACATGATTCTGAAAGGCCTTCATAGTTTTAACTACTTGACGAAGTTTCTTAAAAATACATTTAATTTAGTTGAGGACGACTGTTTTATCGTGTACTTGTTCTAATATTTTAAAATTTTATGAGGCATTGAGATAACAAATATTGTAAAAGCAAATTTTTGCGTTAACATTATCGCTAACTCTCTGGCACTATCGTTCATGGCCGCGCACGCATAAGCTCTCTATACATACCTACCCTCAACTAATGTATCATTGATCCCCTGTATAACATACAACCCTGAAATCATGCTTAATATTCTCCGCCTCATTCTGGCCCTGCCAACTGGTTTTCCTACAAGAGGCTCACATGCCACTCTTACATTCCCCATTCGTGGCACATATTCTTCCCATCGTAGTCTATGTCCGCGCGGCCATGAACCTTACTATATATGGTTTCCCATAAAGATAAAGCAGCTCACCGTTATGTAGTCATCTCCATACGTCTGTCTGTACATCTCACTTTGATGCAAAAATTTTCCTAATAACTTTATTCTCAAATAAAAAAAAAGGTAATTATTTATTGACCACCATTTGGCGTAAAACTGAGCAAGCAC
The DNA here is from genome assembly GCA_030220185.1 of Diploptera punctata. Classification (NCBI taxonomy): domain Eukaryota; kingdom Metazoa; phylum Arthropoda; class Insecta; order Blattodea; family Blaberidae; genus Diploptera; species Diploptera punctata. Next base: position 39,336 of record JASPKZ010009120.1, read on the forward strand.
CTATTGAAAAATAAATAAAGGATATAAAATGGCATTGGATTGGACATAATTCCATATTATAATTCCACGGCGCAACAGGCGTTGCCGGTTGCTAGCATCACATCCGCATGTGTCAATCACAGAGGTAGATGATCATCTACCCAGTGTAGAGGTGGCATATGGTCAGCATGTCGAGTCCCCCAGCCGTTATAGCTGGTTTTCTCAACCTGGAACCGCTACTTATTGTAGCTATCAAAATGCCTCACGATGCTGGGTGGGCACCGGTCCATACTGACCGAAATACCATGAGAAAATTTCTTCCCCCATGGAGACTCGAACCAGCAGAAGTCGCATAGCTCTGCGCCAAGGCTTTCTGCCCTAACCACTCGGCTACGGCGCGGGACGGATTGGACATACTCTACATAAATATCAAACTGCAATAGAAAAATGCGCACTGGACTGAAATCCTCAGGGTTCAAGGAGGAGAGGAAGAGCAAAAATAACTTGGAAGAGGACTATTCAAGGAGAAATACGTGAAATTGGAAAAACTTGGTTGGCAGATGATAGAGCTAAATGGAGAAATTTCATTACGGGCCTATGCTCCGGCTAGGAACGAAAGGAAATGATAATGATGATTTGTAAATACCCGGACAACTATCTAGTAATTTATTGGCCTAAGAGCAAAAATAATTCGATGTCAAGAAGGAATGTGACCGAAAAGAACGTAAGTATACTGAACCATAAAAGGAAGAAGTTAATATTAGCAGTCAGTTTTGACAGGTTGAAGAATTGAATAGAGGAGAAAAGCCCTTGACATTTTAATACGAAACAATTTAATTAGTGAAAAAATGTGAAAAACTTAACGTATTTGTCATGACCCACATATCAACCAGAAAGTTAGGTGTGTAATGAAAAGGATTCTATAATTTATTTCAAACATATTGCCAACCGTTGTGGTCACTGGATGGCGTCACTGCCTCGTAAAGAGAGGGCTCGGTTTCAATCCACGGTCGGGGAAGATTCATGGGTGATGGCTTTTTTCGGGGGTTTCCCCTTGCCTGTAATATAAATGTCAAGAAACTTTAAGACCCAAACGGTCGCCAAATATCACCTGGTCATTCCTGTCAGTAACTATCGATATTTAAATCCAAATTAACTGACAGCTTAAATATGACACAATGAAAATATTAACTGCATAACAACTATATTCTGGAAATGGACAGCTAATGACAAATGAGGGAAATTTTGAGGAAGTGGCTGAATTCAAATACCTAGGAACAATAATCACAAATAGGAATGAGATGCACAAATAAATTAAACATAGGCTCAATTCTGGAAATCCATGCTATTATGCATTGCAGAGACTCTTGATGTCCCAACTCCTTTCAAAAAACGTTAAACTGAAAATATATAAAACTATTATTCTACCAGTTATATTATATGGGTGCGAAACATGGACTCTTACTTTAAGGGAGGAAAGGAGATTACGAGTATTTGAGAATAAAGTTCTTAGGAAAAATTTTGGACCAAAGAGAGATGAACAGACAGGTGAATGGAGAAGACTACATAACAATGAACTACATGGTCTTTATAGGAAGTCAGATATAATAAGAACAGTTAAGTCTCATAGACTGCGATGGGCAGGAAATGTTGCACGTATGGGGAATGAAAGACTTGCATGGAAGCTTCTTGTAGGAAAGCCAGAAGGAAAACGCCCAGTTGGTAGACCAAGAATGATGTGGGAGAATAACATTAACTATGATTTGAGGGAAGTAGATTATACAGGGAATGATTGGAAAGCATTAACTCAGTATAGGGATGTATGGAGAGCTTATATCCGTACGGCCATGAACCTACGGGTTCGATAGTGCCAATGAGTAAGTAAGTAAGTAAGTATAACAACTATATTCAGCATTTTGTATATATTTTTTTCTCTCCAAGCGCGACAGGTCTAGAAGGCATATTCATCTTGGAAGCTTCACTTACTTTATTTTATTTTATATTATTTTTATTTTATTTTATTCCATGTTTCGTTAATATTAGATCACATCCCCACTGTCATTTTGTTTAGTCTATATTTATATTGCATTCCATGTAATTCTGCCCGAGGGCATGCTATGCTTTGCAGCTTTACTAGGGAATTGTAGGCGTGGTAGCTGCCCGTTGCTTTCCACACCAGTGAAGAATGATGATGATAATGATATTCTAAGGATGATGATGATGATGGCCGGATGATTTTCGGGGACCGTTGGGCTCTAAGCTTCCTGACATTTGCCTTACAGGTGAGGAAAAACCCCGAAAAAAAAACTCACTCAGGAGCCTGTCCCGATCGGGAGTCGAACCCGGGCCCGCTGCGTGACAAGGCAGCACGCTACCTCGAGACCACAGCGGTGGACTACATTTAAATAATATTTTAAAATTGTAATACTTGTAAATGTAATTTTGTGTAATTTTACCATTCGCTGTTTGAGTGAAAGAGAGAGTCTTATGGTCTTAACTCTTTCAGCTAAAATAATGTATTATTATTATTATTATTATTATTATTATTATTATTATTATTATTATTATTATTATCGTCATAATATTCGTCATGTTTAGTGTGAATTTCGTGTTTCATCTGACTGATGTGTTGTCTCGGAGGAGGCCGGACATAGAACTTCTCACTCATTAGAGGAGGTCCTCCCTATCCTTGTGCAGTCAAGAAAGTATGTGTGTGATCCAAAGTTTAAAATCCCTCTCCCGACAGATCGTGTCACTGTAAGGCCCGGGTGAGGTGTGGCGCGTAAAACAACCTATAAGGTGAGAGGTTAAACAGCGGTAATTAAATGGAATTTCAAACATATTAGCGAATTCCAAAGGAATGAAGCTATTGCGGTTATTCTCATGAAAAAAATCTGTAAAAATTACAAACCTCATATGTGTGTGTGCGTGTGTGTGTGTGCGCGCGCGCTTGTATGTGCGTATGCGTGAGCATGCGCGTGTGTATGTATGTGGGTGTTTGTGTTAATTCAGGCTTGCGGTACTTTTACGAGCTCGAAAATGTTCAGGCTCGGGACCCACACGGCTTAAAGGCCCTCCCGGATAACTTTTCTCTTGGATTTTGCCACTCTAAAGGTCCAAAGAACCCGATTTGAACTTGCAACTCTTACCTACTAGAGGCAACAATATAACCAATAGACCACCAAACCTGATGTTGGAGGATAACCTAAATCGAAAATTTAAACATCGCTGCAGAAACATTAATTTTTATTTATTTTTTAAATATTATTACTAGACATGAATGTATTGATACGAACTGTTAACAGCACGTACGACTTGCTGCCCGTGCGATCCATATTTGTAAATAACATTGTCTAAGTATCTTACTTTAAGGACCGCATGCAAATACATTACTTTCTGGTGAGCTGAGTTTTCCATGAGCACGTGCAAAGTTCGAATTAGCGAGTCGCTGACTGGTCATGCATGAAAGTAGTTTTTTTCGTAATATTGGCAAAAATTACCCAGAATTTTCAGCGATAAAACCACTTCCGTTATTTTCGTCTGCTAGAGGAACGCATTTACGCTTGCGTCCCGCAAATAAAACCGTATACGACGACGTCTGCGTCGCGCGATATTACGCCGATTCTCCTGTTCTTCCAGTTGAATTCTTTGGTAGACTATCAAATTCCTCTTCTCCGCGTATACCGAAAACATCATCGAAGTCTTCAAGGTCCGACATCTTGGATAAAGCAGCAAGGTAAGCAGCAAGGTTTCAAAGTACATCGGTTATCATCAGTTCCCATCGGGTTGCTCAAGATCGTTCTCTGCAAAGTCACCTCGCCAGGTAGCTTAGGAATTTCGACAATTATTATCGCATGAATAGACTTTTGAGTACGCAAAAACGTCTTTGAATGCAACTTTCTCAGCAGAGAACGACTTTTACGGTCTAATGCGTTCAAAGATACGACCCTAAGTCTAATAAAGTCCTACGACTACCACTACTAACATTTTGAATATGATAATAATGGCCAAAAGATGTTCGAGAATCGTTTGGGTCTTAAAAGTCCCTGACATTTATCTTGTAGGTTAGGAAAAACCACGAAATAGCATCCAGGAAAATTGTACCGACCGGGGATCGAACCCGAGCTCGCTGCGTATGAGGCAGACACGTTACCCCGATAACAGAACAGTGGACTGTAATGAACAACATAAACCAGGAAAGTTGAGCCATTAATTCGACTTGCTGAGGAATTCTCTTAATTTACACAATTTCTTCGTGACGGTTTTTTTTAAATTGGCAACACTGAACGAAGGCGGGTATTTGCATGACCTACAAAATCGTGATACACATTTTTCAGCCAATTTGATAGTTGTACATTTTTATTATTTAATCAAATAGCATATAATTAAAGAGTATATTCGGAAACTGCAATGGAAAGGAAATCATAGCAATGCAGCGGAGTGCGTGTTGGCGTGAAATGTCATCTCAGCGCTCCACTTGGAGTCGTGCGCAGCTATTTCCCGGGTAGAAAGCAAAAGTTACGTGAAACCAGGTGAAGGTTAAAGTATACAAGGTGCCCTGTAGACCCTTGCGCAATTATATATCCTTATATTACAATACTAAACCGTGTCTGTAAAAAGTCATATTTTCATGTATTTATAATTCATATTTCCATGACTTCATGACAAAATTGACAAAATTTAAAGACAAAATTTATGGGAAATGTTACGAATGAAAGGATAGCCACAGTGCCTTGTTGAAACAATAAAGAAATTATATGAAGATACAAATATAATTGAATACTTGCCCCAAAGAGAGATCTAACCCACAAAAATTCGAAAGTTGAGATTTCAGTGGATTAGTGATCTATTCGGAGAATATCACGGCATGGTGCATGTAAAACTATCACTGTTCTCTTCCAGACCTGTTTTATTTATTTTTAAAAGTTGGCTTTCAAGCGAATAGTGAGATATATGTAACAAAATGGCTGAAACAGTTAGTCAAGTCATGATTAGCATTGCAGAAAAATAATTACTGCACATGTGCAAATTAATTGCACCACATTTCCGTGAATTCTAATCAGAATCTTAGAGAAATTGAGTGAAAATAAGAAAGACACAAAGAATGTAACGAAAAAAATAATAAATGGAAAATAAATACTGAAAACTGATTAATTTAGAACTTTTTCTAACTGAATCAGTCTTCAATATGTATTTTCTATTTCTTATTATCGCATTTTTAGTTAAATAGATAATTTTTACACTCTATAGAGATAGATCCCTTTTGTACTCAATTCTGTATTAAATTGTTAATTTATAGTTATTAGCATGTTCTTTTGTATTCAAATTGGCTGTAAATGATTCCAATAGGGTGAGAGATTAATATGTATATGGTATAATAAAGGTAATAGCCTCAAAATGGATATTATACTTTTTTTTTTCGTTTTCTCAACAATGTGTAGTTTGTGGGTTAGATCTCTTTTCGGGGCAACTATTCAGTTATAGATACCGGATTCAAAAGAACAGATGCGATCAAAATAAATACTGGATCACGGCAAGGGTGTAGTTTAGCGCCCACTTTGTTTATATATATATATATATATATATATATATATATATATATATATATATATATAGTGTGATAATTTGCATACAATCGGTCTCTTTCCACTATTCCCACGACCTACTCTGTGCGCTCTTTCAATATCACTGTCCACCAAATCAATCTCGATTTGCGCCACTACTCTTTTAACTATATGTTCAGTTTCCTCCCAGCTTTCCCTGTCTTCTTCATGCACACCATATATCACAATATTATTACGGCGACTCTGGTTTTCGAGATAGTCTAATTTAGATTCCAGCCATTTCAATCTGTCCTCCATCCGATGCATGTTCGTCTCAATATCACGAATTTTTTCACCCACGTTGCACTTTTCAAACCCCTCTTTCACTTCAGTTGACAATGTTTCAATCTAACTTCTTCCATAATGCTTTGTCCCCTGCACACTTCAACCACTCTAACAAAAACACGTCCGCTCTTCTCGACGGCTAGCAAACAATTATATATATATAAATATATATATATATATATATATATATATATATATATATATAGTGTGTGTGTGTGTGTTTGTTTATTTATGTGGATGACATTTTAAATAAATGGAAAGTTTCAGTGAATACAGGCATAAAATGGAAAGTTTCAGTGAATACAGGCATAAAATGGAAAGTTTCAGTGAATACAGGCATAAAATGGAAAGTTTCAGTGAATACAGGCATAAAATGGAAAGTTTCAGTGAATACAGGCATAAATAGTAGATAATAAATTATATATAAACAATCTTTTGTTTACAGACGATTCAATTATAATACAGAAAAAAATGAAGATGGCTTACAGAAAGTTTTGCATGAATTAAATATGTACATTATACGATCTAAAGATATCAGTAAAAAAACTAATACCATGGATTTTAGAGGAAAAGATCCAGCGAGATCCAAAATTATTTTAGAAAACCAAAGTATAGAACAGGTGTCTAGTTTAAAAAAATTGGGCTGCGATATTAGCTTCAATATAGAAAGAGATATTGCTTCCAAAATAAATAAATTTCAGACGGTATGTGGATCAATACAGAAAACGTTCAAAATTAAAGTTAAAAAAGAAACAAAAATAAAAATGCATAAAGTTATGGGAATTCCAACAATATTGTATGAATGTGAAACTTGGGCTCCAACGAAAAAATCGGAAAGAATGCAGACGGCGGAGATGAAGTTCCTCAAACAAGTTAAAGGATGTACAAAACTTGATAGAATTAGAAATGAGGATATAAGAGAAGAATTAGAATTGAAGCCTTTATTGGATAAAGTCACGAATTACAAACAAATGTGGGTTGATCACATGAATGGAATGAGTAAGGAGAGATATCCGTTGTTAGCAAGAAATTACACTGATGAGCAACAAAAAATAAACTTATTTTTTTTGTCTCAGAAAGAAACATATGTGATTCTGGTAGTATTTTTTCTCCTGAATTCAAATATGATATCGATTTTTCTCCATCACGCAAGGTTTCCGAGAAACAGGCATTTATAATTTCAAACACTTTAATATTTTCTACATTCGTGACTACACAATATTCGAACATTCGAACTTACCTAGAACGTAAGAAATGACGATTTTCTGCTATATTTCGCCTGAGGAGCATCCCTCTTGATGGTCCAACAATAATCAGCCAGCATATTAGTATCCCATTTACCTTGCCATCTCTTTTTATAGCTGGAACAATTTGAGTTAGCTCATTTGGTTTTATTTCACAATGGACAAATGGACGAAAAAACGTTTATTAAAAAATAATTATTTAAATTCATTAATTGAAATTGAAATAAAAAAACTGCGGGTGATGGAGAAATTCCGAATACATATTTAAAAACACGATAAAAACTGCATTAATACAACCATTGGTACTCATGAGACAAAAATTATGTTGACCAGTGTTATCAAGCAAGAGGAAGACGTGATGTCGGAAGACCTAGAATACGTTGGGCTGATGTATTATGAGGTCGGGCAATTGCCTGATCCTTGGAGTGACTATGATTGAATATGAATTAACTTAATTTTAAGCACTCGTAATGATGGACAATTATTGTTTTGAATAGAAAAAATAACGCCTGAACCGGGATTTCAACCCGAATGTTAAAATTTTAATTAATACATCGAAATATGAAACTTAACTGCTATAAAACTTTGTAAATTATCATAAGTAATGCCACGAGTGATTTCCAAATTATCGATAAATTCACGACTCACTTCATGAGTCGTGAATTTATCTAGAGAATTTGGAAATCAAGAGTGGCATTTGTTAGGACTATTTAACGAATAAAATTAAGCTGTTTACTCACAAATCATTATTTAACTACAGTTATTTTAAAATATTTATATATTTAGTGTAAACGGCGATGTTTCAAAACAAATGAGAAACGATTAGTACGCTTCATTTGATTATTTTGTTCATCACTGCAACCAGATCATATTATTTATTACCAAAGGATCGCAATATTGTAAGAATGCACCCTAGTGGAGAAATTTATAACCAACATTATAGGCATTAATTAATTTCTGATGTCCTATGATGTAAATATGTCAATTATATTTTTCTGCAACGTAATTTCCTGGAAATTAATTCGTTTAAGAAAGTGCAAACAGTGTTTTTTTGTGGTATAATCAACTGCTACAAAGGTTTTTTATATTATCTCCCGCATGCGATATCTGCTGACATTCATGCACTATATATATATAATCTGGTAGCCGTATTTCTCGAAGGGTCAGTTACTGCAAAATAATGTTATGACCTATTCAGAATGTTAAAAAGGAGGATCCTTCTTTAATACGATGAAATTCTGTTGATAAATTCGAAGCGAAACACGACTGTGATTGGTTGCAAATAAAAAATCATTGAAATGTGATTGGTCATTGACTCCCATTTGGGGCATGAGTTAAATAGTCATTAAAAATGTCTACTTGAGTTAGAAGCTGTCAGATGATTATCTGCTTGAGACGAAAAAAATATGTTTTTATTGAATGTCCCAGGTTGTCATTTCGACATTTCTGGTGTCCTCTCCTAACATTGGTGTACTTCAGAAATCTGGAAAAACTTGAATAGAATGGGAATTGGGAGAAAAGACAGGCAGGTAGACAAATTATCTGTTTATTTAACTTTCACAGGGAAAGAACACTATGAGGTTTAATTTAATAATTAAATTAATGTTTTTATTATCTCACCTCATATCCTTTTTCTTCTATACTGCAGTTTCGGAGCTTATCTCCATCGTCAGTAGCCTCTGGTCGACCGGTGTTATGTCGTTTGTTGGCGGTTTCCTTCTTACTTCTATCGGTGGACCGATGAACCTCTGGATCAGGTCAAAATTTGCGGGAGTTTCAAAATTCATGAGTTTGTCTTTTAAAAAAAAAAACAAACAAAAAAGACAAACTCATGAATTTTGAAACTCCTGCAAATTTTGACCTGATCCAGAGGTTCATCGGTCCACCGATAGAAGTAAGAAGGAACCGCCAAGAAATGACATAACACCGGTCGACCAGAGGCTACTGACGATGGAAATAAGCTCCGAAACTGCAGTATAGAAGAAAAAGGATATGAGGTGAGGTAATAAAAACATTAATTTAATTATTAAATTATCTGTTTCCCTGGACACACTCAATAATCACTTCACAGGCGTAATTGTAACCCGCGTCTGAGGTTGGGGCTCCTGGAAGGCGGAGTTACGCTGTCCCAATGATATGAAGGGTGATGATGAAAGTGGTGCGCCAGGAGAGTCCTCAATCCTAAACTTAATATAATGCGAATATGAATGATGATGATTATGATGGTCATATGATGTTCGGGGGACCGTTTGTGCCATAACGTTTCCTGACATTTGTCTTACAGGTATGGTAAAACCCCGGAAAAACCTCACCCAAAAAACTTTTCCCGACTGGGGATCGAACCCGGGCCCGCTGAGTGACAAGGCAGCTAACTCGAGACCACAGCCGTAGCCAAAGAGAATTGTATTACAGAGTTACCAACACTCAATGAGAAAAATTGGCTGAAATTGACTTCTAAAAATGGCTAAAATGCAACTGGTATCCATGAAAGAAGTATTTTAAAAACATAGACTTACAAATCTGTATGTTTTTTTTTCAAATGCCCCCGGTTTGTTTTTCGACATTCCTGGTTTCTCTCCTGTCATGGCGTACTTGTAACCCACTTCTGAGGTTGCGGCGCCTGGAAGGCGGGGTTACGTTGCCCCGATGATATGATGGGTGATGATGATGATGATGTAAATGGTGCGCCAGGAGAGTCCCTAATCCTAAGCTTAACCTAAGATGAATATGAATGATAATGATTGCGATGGCCATATGATTTCGGGGACCGTTTGAGCCTTAAAGTTTTCCTGACATTTGTCTTACAGTTGAGGAAAAACCCCGATAAAAAACCTCACCAAGAAAAACTGTCCCGACCGGGGGGATCGAACCCGGGCCCGCTGCGTGACAAGGCAGCACGCTACCCAGAGACCACAGCGGTGGACACAAATCTGTATGTTTGAAATACAATTTAGGCAATAATTCTATTCGCTATTGGAATGACTGCAATTATAATACAGTGACTAAATTATGAATATAGAGTCTATTTTAAGAAATAAATTTATTCTTACAATGAAAAATTCTGTAATTCTGCATTTTAAAAATTTTCTTTCATTTATTTCTCTTAAGTTTTTAAATTATATATTTACTCTATTCTCACCAGAAATTCTATTTTTATGGGATATTCTTTGTTTATATCTTACTTCTGGATTTTTTCGTGTTGCGACTTGAAAGTAGTTTTGAAGTTCCTTAGGACAGGTTACTGGCCCGACGCTAAGTAGTCCAGTGGTAGGGCTGCTACCTTTTAGTCTCTGGACAGACATTAGGATACCGCATTTACTCAGTACCTGATGGAACGGTTATACCGCCGTGACTCGGTCCTCAGAGCCTCGTTTGTGAAAACGGATTGTACCACGAGAAGGTGAGGATGAGAATTGGGTAGGAGAGGTTATACACACGTCACTACCCCTTATGTACTGGACAATAAAATTTTGGAGCAGGTGAATAATTTTACATATCTAGGATGCAATATCTCATATGAAGAAGAAAAGGATGTAAATGCAAAAATATCTAAATTTTTAAGAATTTTAGGGTTAATAAATTCTATCTTCAAGCCACAGTTAGTCCAAAAGCATTCAAGACTGAAAGTGTATAAAACACTGGCTCTTCCAGCTCTTTTGTATGGTAGCGAAGTATGGACGTTGAAACAGAAGGATATACAGAGACTTAGATCTGCTGAAATGAGATATCTTCGGAGGACTGCAGGATACACACTACTAGATCACAAAAAAATGAAGACATCTTCAGAAGAATTACACATGGAATCTTTAGAAAACAAAATTTCTGATTATAAGTCAAGATGGATACAACATGTTCATCGAATGGAAGATCACAGAATACCCAAACTAATGTTAAGATATCAACCTGCAGGAAGAAGAAGACCAGGACGTCCACTCAAAAGACTTCTGGATGGTGTTTCTCTTGAGGCCGAAACAGGTCAACAAATGGCCTAAATTCGTGAATGTACTATGATGATGATGGTGATATATCTTACTTTAAGTGGAGGTGTGAATTACTATCTACTCCCTCGTATATATATTTAAAATTGTAGACTTGAGCCTGTTCTGTATCAATGCATGGTCTATCTGATTAGTAACACCATCAGGGAAAGTCCGTGTTTCTTTGTGTATGTTTTTATTTGGAAAGAATATACTCTTTTTTATGGTGGCAAAATATATAAAAAATCCATCAGTTATTATCACAGAATTTATATAAAATAATTAAACTGTAAAAAATAGCTAGAAATGGCTACAGAAAAGACGACAAATGACAAGGAAAGCTATTAGTAGCTTTCTAATAAATTTGTAGCTAGTTACGTTTCCAAATGGCCAGATCTAGCCACAAAATGGCTATATTGGCAATCCTGATTGTATATGAGGAGCTTGAAGTTTGCATCGGGACCCTAAAGTAGTGTAATGGCGCCACATCTAAATTTGGGAACCTTGCACACACAAAAAATTTGAGTAACCAGACGGCAATGTGTCACATTATCTTTATAGTGGACAAATGATAATGAACCTGATGAAGGCAGCATTTTGTCAGCTCGCTCGTGCGTGACACCAACTCCTCGTGGCTAGAGACGAACACTGCGTTTAGACCCCGCCCAATTCTTCACAATACAATGTAGGCCCCTATATAGAAACGTTACGAACAAAATAGCACATATTTCAGTATATAAGTGTTCTCTAAGATGACAATTTACAAATGCTAATAACTATTCATCTTATAATCAACTACTGGCACTATCGATTCCGCAGGTCCATCTTATCTTGTGCTAATGAGTTCCAATCGTTTCATGTATAATCTACTTCCCTCAAATTATGGTTAATGTTATTCTTCCACCTCATTCTTGGCTTTCCATTGAAGCGCTTTCCCTCTGGTTTTCGTATAAGGAGTTTCCAAGCCCCTCTTTCATTCCCATTTATGCCACATGTCCTGTCCATCGCTGTCCACAAGACTAACTGACCTCATTACAGGCCTATCCGGTTTCTCATAAAAATCATCTTAGCTCACTGTTGAGTAGCATTTTCCACTCACCTGCGCCTGACTGTTCATCTCTCTTTGGTACAAAAATTTTACTCCGAACTCTTTTCTTAAATACTAGTAATCTTTTCTGCACTCTTAAAGTAGATACATAAATACTTTATTAGACTAAAACTAAGATACATACAATGTTATTTAAAAATATGGGTCGCACGGGCAGTAAGCTGTACGTGCTGTTGACAGTCCGATACAATAAGTTAATGTTTGGTAATAATATACTTAAAACAAAAAAGAAAACGCAATCATATTATAATTACGTAACAATACAATTACATTATACATTAACTTGGTTATGCAGAATTATTAACAATTAATGGTATTGCAATTTGTTAACATATTTAGCCTATGTATTCATAAATGAGTGTTGTTCTTATTTTTCGCGTTTTGTCCAGAAATATACCGAAGTTTATCCAATTTTCTGGGCTTACCAGTAACTAGTAGCATGCCAATCTTTCACGATTTGAATTTAGAAATCTTTCCGGTAATAACTGACGCCTCCAATATTCCAAATAGTTACATTTTCCTAATATATGTATCTCGTCTTCAAAGCTCCCGCACATTGGACATATTCGCATATCCTGATCGTCGTTAATTTTTAAAAACTGCCATGCCCCTAGCCTAAACCAAGCAAGCCCTGATCTCTCCTTAAATCCTAGATTCTCTTAAAGTAAAAGTGCATATTTGGCATCCATATAATATAACTGTGAGAATAACGGTTTTATATATTTTCAGTTTGAGAGAAGTTGGGACGACAAGAGTGCTTGTGAGTAAAGTGTCCTAAAAATTTGATATATCAATTTCAACATATACATATAGCCTAAGGCGAAATGTGTCATTAATTAGTTTATAGGGCTATTTGTTTAGATTAGGTATTATACGTGCATATGTCACTGAACTCCTCCTAAACGACTGGACTGATTTTGATGAAAACTTGTGTATGTGTTTGAGTGGATCCTCTAACACCATTAGGTGTAGGAGTTCACCTGAAGTGAAAATTTAAAAATCGCTCTGGCGGTCACAATTTTCGATGATTCACAACCAAACTCGGTATATCCTATTAAAATAAACCGAAGTAGATGCTACCAAAAAATAAGCGCAATACGACAATTAGAAGTGAACGTTTATCTGATATTCGAAATTAAAAACCGACATGTTTGGGTTTTCACAGCGTAGGCCTATACCACACAATTTAATTAACATTTAATATTTAATTTATTAAGGCGTGGCAATGCACGCCGGGCATTAGCTAGTATATATATATAATAAATTTCCAACACTTTTTTTCGATTTATTTTTCGAAAATGTTAAAAGAAGTTTATATTTTTTCAAGGAATTTCGAAAATTATATTTCAAATTTTTTTTTTCGTTTTTCGTCTTATTGAATGAATGAATGGAATTTATTGCATTTTTTCATAATAAAGGATATATATATATATATATATATATCATATGTATTTACATTGTGCACGGGTCTGCTTGGCCGTACGTGCATTATTTTTCTATGAATAAAAGAAAAAAACAAAAATAATCATAATATAAACAAATACCTACATGGCTACACACGTGTATCAAAACAATGAAAACATATAAATAAAATCTATGTCTACAACTACATACACATTAATGCACATCTACACTCATCCAAGAAAAGACCATGTGTATAGATATTTTAAAAAAAGTCTCGTTCTGTATATTAATAATTTAAAAGAAATACTATGAAACAAATTAAAAAAAGAGAGAAGAAAAACAAACACACACACACACATACACACGCACACGCGGGCGCTCATCCCCCCCCCCAACTTATCAAGACTACTTATTATATAATATAATTTTTTGTCTTATTTATTTATCGTATTCGTTTTATTAATTTTTTCTAATATGTTAAGTAAGGAAGGATAGGTTTGACTTATATTTCGAGTTTTTAATTCGAAAATGCTCTAACTGTTACAATGCCAAGTAATATTAGAATCAGAGCTATAGATCTAGATTTATTTTTCACAACCCTTCCCAACCGATGCCCTCAAGACAGTATGAGTTTATTCATGGTCAGTTTTTAATAGCCGAGTATGTTACACACGTGAAGAGTGTGTTGCAAAACCTCTAGAAAAGTGGAACAGTATTTCCTGTGTCTGTAATCACATTGATTGGCAGATGCTGATCAAGTTTCGTTTCGGTGAATATTTCCTCCTTTGAAATACCTGATGCAAGCAGCACATGCTTTCAGGGAATTCCAACATAATGAGACGTAAAAATAAATTAATCATAGGCTCAATTCTGGAAATATATGCTATTACTCATTACAGAGATTCTTGTAGTTCCAACTTATCTATCTATCTATAGTGTTCTGCCCAAGGACAGGTCATTCATTGCAATCATCGCATTTCCATGCTATGCTTTGCAGCTTTACTACGGAATTATAGGTCTAGTAGCTTCTCGTTGCTTTCCACGCCAGTGAAGGATGACGGTGATAAGAATGATGATAATAACAATAATAATAATAATAATAATAATAATAATAATAATAATAATAATAATAATAATAATAATAATAACATGTTTTATTTATTCTGGCAGAGTTAAGGCCATAAGGCCCTCTCTTCCACTCAACCAGCACAAATACAAATAAATATTCGACAAATATAGATATACACTATACTAATTATAAACAGTTAAAGATACAATAAATGTAGCAATGTAAATGTCATGTATACAAACAACATTTTATAAAGGGTAATAACAATAATAGACTAATACTTACGATAATAATAATAATAATAATAATAATAAATATATAATATGATGCATTATACGGGAAACACCAATTAATATATATATACATATATATATATATATATATATATATATATATCTTACACTGGATAATAATGAAGTCGAGTTTAGAGCGAATATAAATTTAGATTTCTTTTAAAAGATGCCAATGTCCGGCAGCCCCTTATTTCTTGTGGTAGGGAATTCCAGTTGCGAGAAGTGGAGATGGTATATGACATGGAGTGATGTGATGTCCTATGTTGCGGTATATTAAGTAAGAGACTATGGATAGATACTGGAAACGAGATGATAAATAATTGGGAATTGAGGTATGTAGGATCTTAAATAATAGAACTAGACAATGTGATTTTCTTCTCTCTTTTAGATGTAGCCATGACAATTCATGGAATAATGGAGATGATAGCCGGATTATGTTCGTGGACCGCTGAGTCCTAGGCTTCTTGACATTTGTCTTACAGGTGAGGAAAAACACCGAAAAAACCTCACTCAAGAGCCTGTCTTATATTTGGTATGAAGTCGGCGCCCGCCGGTTGGAATGATCCAAACGCAATGGTATTTATTATTTTAGTTATTAAGGTCAAACAGAACAAAAATAGAGGGTGGGCGTATTTGATTATGCGAGAAAAACTCATATCTTGAAAACCCTAATGTTCACACATAGAAATACATTATATACAGTTACATTACAAATGAGAAAAAAAATTGAAAACATGGCTGAATACAAATACGTAGGATTAAAATATAAAATTATGAAATTATGTCAAAAATAAGGAAATTAGAAACATAATAGAAGCAGAAGAAAGCTTAATTGAAAGAATTGAGGAGAAGGAATTAAAGTGGTTAGAACATATTTTAGGAATGGAAGATGAGCGATGGCCGAAATTACTATATCAATGGCAACCGGTCAGAAAGAAGAAAAGAGGGAGACCAAAGTTAACATGGATGGAAAACATGAAGATATTAATGCAAGCAAGAGGACTAAGCATTGAAGATGCCCAAGATCGTGGGCTTTGGAGGTTTGGCACGGGAAGACGGAAGCAGCTGTAAAAACCCGAAAATAGATAGATGAAATATTTACCTAAAAGATCCGTCTCCTCATATCCTGTTACTTCTGCTGATGACGGGACTAATCCCGAAAGCGCTGCAGATAATTAATAATATTTAAGTTGAGAAGACGGACCTTTCAGGTAAATATTTCATAATTTTATATTTTAATTTTGAATAATACCTGAATGGAGCTTTATCATGAATTTTATGCATGTTGAATATCTAGGAACAATACTTACAAACAGGAGTGAGATGCATAAAGAAATTAGATATAGGCTACATTTTAGAAAGCATTGTGTATTAAAAGGACTCTTGTCGCCCGAACTTCTCTAAAAAAAAGTTAAACTGAAAATATATAAAACTGTTATTCTAGCAGTTATATTATATGGATGCGAAACATATACCCTTATTTTAAGGGAGGAGAGAAAAGTTTACGAGTATTCGAGAATAAACTTCTTACGAAACATTTTGGAACAAATAGAGATGAACACAGGTGAATGGAGAAGACTTACATAACCGCGAGCTACATCATCTTTATGGGAAACCATAAGAAAGTTAAGTATTGTAGACTGCGATAGGTAAGACACACGTGGCACGAATAGGGAATGAAAGAATGACTTGGAAACTCCTTGAAGGAAAAACAGAAGGAAAACGCCCAATAGGTAGAATGAGGTGAGAGAAATAACATTAACCATGATTTGAGGGAATTAGATTATATAGGGAGATGACTAGAAAATATTAGCTAAGGATAGGGATACGGAGAACTTAAGTCCGCGCGGACATGATCCTACGGGTTCGATAGAGATAGTGAGTTAGTTATTTTATTTAATAAAGGTAATATATAATCCAGACCATAAATTGGACTTTACATAGGTTCTGCGTGGCGGACTTGAAGTATATTTCAAGCTGGTAGATATCGCATATAGATAAGGTTGAATATTGCAGTGAGAGGCTGGGAAACGAATGTACACGCGATGTCCGGAGTTCGCTAGGCACATGTTCTGAAATACTTTCTCCAACAAACTTGCGCAAGCGTACAAGACACACACCGAATTATTGTCTCTCCCCCCAGGGTGGTGACTTTATGGTCAAGGCGTGCATAGTGAAAGGGCATGGCAGAAAAAAATATAAGATTTCCTTACATCATTACAAGAGGCTTCGTATATAAGCTTGGAGATGCTGGATTGAGGACCACATCTTCTGCAGACGTCGCAGCATCATGGCATTCAAGGTGCAGTGTTCTAGTGTACAGTGTTTTTTTTTACAGTGTTAATTATGTGTACTATTTTTACGGTTTGATAGAAATAATTTTCATGCCAAACTATTTGAAGGGATTTAGGGCACCATCTTATGGGCTTCGGTCCCGCGCTGTAGCCGAGAAGTTAAGGCAGGATGCCTTGGCGCAGAGCCACAGGACTTCTGTTGGTTCGGGTCTCCAAGGGGAATAAATTTTCTCGTGGAATATGGACCACTATGGGACCGGTGCCCACCCAACATTGTGAGGCATTTGGATATCCGCAATAAATAGAGGCTTCAAGTTGAGAACACCAGCTATAAAGGCTGGGGGACCCGACATGCTGACCACATGTCACCTCTACATTGGATGAATGAATGTCTACCTCTGATGAATGTCTCAGCAGCAGGCTGATAGGCCAAGGGATTTCTAGGCCTGTAGCGCCATGGAGATCTAGTTCTTATGGGATTCGGTAGGCCTTGTCTCTAGTGCCGAGGGTCGCGGGTTCGAGCCCGATCGTGATTCATTGGATGGAAAAATGCAAGGCATAAGGCATCCGGGAAGGACTTCAAGCCTTTGGTCCCGATAATGAAGATTTTCATGTTTTTAAAAGAGCCTTAATATGGCTTCACATTCAGTCGGGGTCAAATCAATGGAAAAGTACAAGGGATATATCTTCCGGGAGGGACTTTGAGTGGTAACTCCCGACTCTGAAGATTTTTGGACCCATAAAAGAATCTCAATCTGCAATGACCACGAGGATAGTGGGTTCAATCCAGCCGGGGTCGATGGATGGAAAAATCAGGGACAAAGTCTTCCAGGAGGGACTTTAGGTTCCAGTGACTGAAGATTTTCGGGTTCATAAAACAACTCAATCGGTCTTGATGATCTAGGGGTTATTCTTCCTCATCTCTGTCCCGAGGGACCGTCTTCAAAGTTGGTCCAGGTCAATGGGTAGAAAATTCTAGAGTCAAGTCCTCCAGCATGTATTTCACTAAATGTTATCAAGTCTGAAGATTTTCGGGCTTGTAAAAGAATCTCATTGATATAGGTGGTCTAGGGGTTATATTCCTTGCCTTTGGCCCTCAAGTTTGAGGCTTCAAACCCAGACGGAGTCAATGAATGGAAAAATCCGAAGGATAAGTCCTCCAGAAGGTATTTAAGCCCAGGGTAACGAGTCTGAGGATTTTCAGACTGGTAAAATAACATTAATTGGCGTCAGTGGTATAAGGCTTATGATATTTGCCTCTGGTCCCTAGGGACTAGTGGTTATCACTAGTTTTTTTAAAGAAAAAAGTATATATATATATAGGCCTACACACAATTATCTGATATTACGATTTTTCTTGTTAATTATAATATTGATGAGATAATTCAAACAAGATGATCGGCTTCGGCGGTCTAGCGGTTAAATTCTTTGTATTTAGTCCCAGAGGCGCGGATTGAAACTCGGTCGGAGCCGGTGGATGTTTTAGGATATAAAAAGTCAAGGGACAAGATCTCCGGAAGAGATTTTAAGCCGTGAGTCCAGAGTCTGAAAATTGTCACAGCGTTCAGTACAAATACGAATTTGTAACTAATTTAATGATTATTAATCCTTACTATTACCGCTGTGGTGTCGAGGTAGCGTGCTGCCTTGTCACGCAGCGGGTCCGGGTTCGATCCCCGGTGGGGACAGTTTTTCTGGGTGAGGTTTTTATCGTGGTTTTTCCTCACCTGTAAGACAAATGTCAGGAAAACTTTAAGAGCCAAACGGTCCCCGAAATCATATGGCCATCATCAACATTATCCTTATCATTATCATCATCATCCTTCACCGGTGTGAAAAGCAACGGGGAGCTACCACACCTACAATTCCCTAGTAAAGCTGCAAAGCATAGCATGAAAATGCTATGATTGCAGTGAAAGATCTGCCCTCGAGCAGAATTACTATGGACGGATATATATATATGCCTATAACATAAATAATTTAAAGTATTGGAACACTCCGGGCAATAAGGCCGTGGTCCTTAACTGGTGTTTCTCCCAGATGTTTCTCCCTCAACTATGGATCTCAATTTTTGTTGTTTTTTTTATTTCTTCCAGAACAAAATTTGGCATAAAGTATTCAATAACAAAAATAAACGTTGAGTTCGAAAACCAGCAAAGTCGACCTTTAGGCTTAGGACTTCACCTGAAATTAAAATTTAAAAATTCCTCTAGTCGTCGCAATTTTAGATATTTCGCAACGAAACTTGGTATATGCTATTAGAATAAAATGAGGTAGGTATCCTTAAAAAATCAGAAAAAATAAACCATTATAAGTTGGGGTTTATCTGAAACCGAAAATTAAAACTCGCTCCTTGTTTCCACTGATGTCTGGCAATTTTTAAATAAGCTGTCATCAGAAATTGGGTTTTCTCAATATAACAAAAGAAATATAAATTCCACTGACCTACAGAATTGGACGATAAATTCGACTCGCAGAGGCATTCGCTGTGTTTACGCAGTTCCTGCATGATTGGCCTTTCTTAAATTAAATACGCCTACTACATGCTGTTTCGTCGCGGGAGAAACAATCATAGCGACCACTAGATTTTTTTTAACGTTGGGCTTAAAGTAAATCCCCCGTTTTAATGGTCGGATTTCGCTAATTTTTTGGGAACATCATCTTTGTTTTATTTCAATGCCATATACCGAGTTTCGCTGAGAAAGATAAAAAACTGCGGCCGCTATGACAATTTTTCCTACCAAGTTAACTGCTATTTCTAAAAGTCCGATTCTGCTAGTAAAAACTCGATCATACTTTTATTTGCTGATTGCTACATACCATGTGTGGTTCCGAAAAATAATTATGTAATGGTAAATTTGTTGGTGTCGGCCGCGGTGATCTAATGGTCATTTTCCTTGCCTCTAGTCCCGAGGATCACAGGCCAAACCCGCCTAGATTCTATGGACTTTTAAGATGAAAAAATCCAATGGACTAGCCCTTCGGGAGGGATTTTAAGCCGTGGGTCGCGAGTCCGTAGCCGAGCGGTTAAGGTAGGAAGCCTTGGCACAGAGCTACGGGACTTGCGCTGGTTCGAGTCTCCATGGGGGAAGACATTTTCTCATGGTATTTCGGCCAGTATGGGACCGGTGCCCAACCAGCATCGTGAGGCAATTCGGTAGCTACAATAAGTAGCGGCTCCAGATTGAGGAACCAGCTATAACGGCTGGGGGACTCGACATGCTAACCACATGTTACCCCTACACTGGCTGTTGATCATCTACCTCTGTGATTGACACATGTGGATGTGAAGGGCTAGCAGCCGGCTGGTAAAAGGGCAACCGCTGAAAAGTGGAAAGACCCTCAATCGGAATCGGGTCGCAAGTCAGAAGATTTTTGGGTTCATAAAAGAATCTCAACTCTGAATGAAAAGCTCTCTGAGCAATATTTAATCGATCTTCATCCATCCGAGTAATACCTTAGTTTCCTACTAGATGTCTCCTCGAGGCGATGGATTAACCACATGTCCCTCGCTGACATATGTAGGAAAATAATCGTAACTAAATTATCAATTGAGTTGGTGTTTACTTGATGAAAATCCACATTTATTACTTAAATAAAAATAAAACTGTCATATTTATTAAGATAAATTCAGTTATTATATCTTAATAAATATGATAATCTTAATAAATATGAAAATCAAATAAAACTGTAAGTTTTATTTTTATTTAATTACGAGTAACTAAATTAGTCTGGTTATAAAACAACTCACTAGGAAAGACATCAATAAGCGGGACGAACGGGGAACAATCGAACCATTTTGTTGGTAGTAAGAAGGATACATGGTGATTTTGCAATTTAATGTACGACAATAGAGTAACAATTTTAAGGGGCATATACGGTTATACAGGACAAATGCAGATTAGTAATTAACGTTTCATTCTATATAAAAAAAATTAAAGTGATCCCACAACAGGTCCGGGGACCCTTGGGGTAGTAGGAGGTTAAGGCTCCCACTTTTTCTAGACAATCGGCACTTTATGTCAGCCGGGTTGTCAGCCCTGCGTGACGGCCGCCTTTACCCCCAGAACAAGCGTCTGGTACTCAATTCCGTTAGTGGCTGAGTCGACCCCAGGGCCATAGTGCCGCCAGAGGGTTTGGGTCAGTTTAAAAATTCTGACCCCAACGGGACTTGAACCCTCGACCCTCCGGCTTGTAGCTCAGTGCCTTAACCACTACGCTACGGCGTGCCCCCTTCATTCTATATAAAATTTATAATTCTTTATTTCAATTAATAAATCTCATGATCTTTTCTACGAGCAATCTATAATATCCTTCACTGCAATCATAGCATTTTCATGCTATGCTTGCAGCTTTACTAGGGAATTGTAGGTGTGGTAGCTTCCCGTTGCTTTCCACACCGGTGAAGGATGATGATGATGGTGATAATGATAAGGATGATGATGGTGATAATGATAAGGATGATGATGGTGATGATAGCCATATTATTTCGGGGACGTTTGGGCCTTAAAGTTTTCCTGACATTTGTCTTACAGGTGAGGAAAAACCCCGATAAAAACCTCACCCAGAAAAACTGCCCCTACCGGGGATCGAAACCGGGGCCGCTGCGTGACAAGGCAGCACGCTACCTCGAGACCACAGCGATGGACATCTATAATATATAACATATAATTTAACTACTCTCAGGTAACAGTATACAGGAATATTCAAAGTAATATTTTTAATGTTACGTATGACGGCAGGGTGAAAAAAATTAAGGGGCATAAGCAGGTACCAGAATTTTAAATTATGTGGTATATTAAGCTTGCGTGCTTAAATGACCCCGAGAGCAATGCCACCGATAGTACGTATGCTGCCGGAAGGGTTACCTACGTCGGACAGGTCAAAGGCGATAAGCCAGACGAAAAGATAACCTTGGTCGAAAGATTGACGATCTTTCACTGTAAAATTATAAAAATCAAGAAATGCGGGCATAGGTTCCACTGGGGTAACATATTCCGGAGGTAAAATAGTCCCTCATTCGGTTCTCCGGACAGGGGACTACTTGAAGGAATCCATGCTAAGGCTCAAGCGAATGGAGAAAACTCCTGCATAATAGTGAGATAAATGATCTTGATAGGAAACCATATATGATAAGAACAGTTAAGTCTCATAGACTGCAATGGGCAGGACATGTGGCACGAACGGGAAATGAAAGAGAGGCATGGAAACTTCTTAGAGAAAAACCAGAGGGAAAACACCCAGTTGGTAGACCAAGAATGAGTTGTGAGAGTAACATTAACTATGATTTGAGGGAAGTATAGATTATACAGGGAATGATTGGAAAACATTAGCTTAGGATAGGGATGTATGGAGAGCTTATGTCGGCGTGGCCATGAGCCTACGGGTTCGATAGTGCCAGTTAGTTAAAACAAAAAGTTCAATTAAGTAGAGAAATGTTAAGTTTCCTGAAATATGTAAAAATATGTATATACCCTGAAATATGGACAAATATGGAAACACAAGTGTGTCTTAAACCATTACAAATACCCTAATTCGTAAACATATCAAGAAATGTTAACTAACTAATGTAAAAAACAAATAGCCTATGTATTTACATACAAGTTCTAGCCTTGTTCATAATTATCATCAGAAAAAATTGAACTTTTAGAGTATCGATGTGTAGTTTTTTGTGACAATGGCCATAAATATCAATGTTTGAAAATATGATAAGAACAGTTAAGTCTCATAGACTGCAATGGGCAGGACATGTGGCACGAACGGGAAATGAAAGAGAGGCATGGAAACTTCTTAGAGAAAAACCAGAGGGAAAACACCCAGTTGGTAGAGCAAGAATGAGCTGTGAGAGTAACATTAACTATGATTTGAGGGAAGTAGATTATACAGGGAATGATTGGAAAACATTAGCTTAGGATAGGGATGTATGGAGAGCTTATGTCGGCGTGGCCATGAGCCTACGGGTTCGATAGTGCCAGTTAGTTAAAACAAAAAGTTCAATTAAGTAGAGAAATGTTAAGTTTCCTGAAATATGTAAAAATATGTTTATACCCTGAAATATGGACAAATATGGAAACACAAGTGTGTCTTAAACCATTACAAATACCCTAATTCGTAAACATATCAAGAAATGTTAACTAACTAATGTAAAAAACAAATAGCCTATGTATTTACATACAAGTTCTAGCCTTGTTCAAAATTATCATCAGAAAAAATTGAACTTTTAGAGTATCGATGTGTAGTTTTTTGTGACAATGGCCATAAATATCAATGTTTGAAAAAATATTAATATAGTTCACTCCTATACTAATTTTATTTATTTATTTTTATTTTATTTATTTATTTATTTAGCCTGGTGGAGTTAAGGCCATGTGGCCTTCTCTTCCACTCACCAGAACAAGCATATGTTACATATGCATACAAAAAAAATACAATAATAGTCATATAAAACAGGACAAACATATGTTACACATGAATACAAAAAATTACAATAGTAGTCATATTAGACAGGACAAACATGTTACATATGAATACAAAAAAAAGTTACAATAATAGTTATTGAACAATTCATTATCTGTCATATTGAATAATAATTGAATTAATGTCTAATAATAGAATGAAACTAAATACAATTAAAATTAAATTAATGATACAATGAATAAAAAAGGAATAACAGCTCGAATCTACTATGCATAAAAAGAAGAGAAAAAAAACACTCCAATGAATTAATCTACGCTTTTTATACAAGGCATTAGGTAAATATATTAACAAATCCTAAGTCTATTTTTATTAAATAATGCAAAAACGCATCGATACTAGTAAAGTTTACAGTACGTTTCCGTTGAGGTATTAAGTCACACTAATAGAACAAACGAATAAAAACTATAAAATAGTCACCTTATAGGTCCGTCTTCTCAACTTAAGATGTTTCAGCACTCTAGGCCTTTCGGGACTAGTCCCATCATCAGCAGAACAAATACAGATCTAATTCGTTCTGATGATGATGGGACTAGTCCCGAAAGGCCTACAGAGTACTAAAACATCTTAGGTTGAGGAGACGGACCTACAAGGTGACTATTTTGTAGTTTTTATTCGTATGTTCTATTATTGTGTCCTATACTAATAATGACTGTGTTTTTAGGGAAGTAAGTTGAATTTACCAGAGCCCTTGGTATCCATTGGCAATGACATGTAATTGCCCAATATACTTCCCTACGGAAGGAAAGTAATTGAATTAATTGACCATGTATTTTTTTTGTAATTTACACCACTCCTTAAATATTCTGTATACTTGTTCATATATATTTTTTTGGACTTAACTGGTAATAGAAAATGAAATGCAGCATTCGCCGCTTCCTCTGAATAACAATTAATCATATATCTGATTAGGCTGCGGAAAGGCTACTGTCTTTAACAGAGAGGAGACCCTTTAATTCCTTCCATCGAAGGCTTAAAGGAACCGACCTGGACAGTAACCTAGTGTCCAATCCCTCACCTTCTCGTGGTGCAGCTGTTAGAAATCATGCTTATGCATGACGAACGAAAGGGAAGGGCTACTCACCAATAAGCACTGGTCAGCTTGGTGAGTTTTTCTTTTGACCGAATTCTTATTACTTCTTCTTCCCATACCAATTCCCTCTTTCAACTTTTCTATCCAGTCTCCCTTGACTGACCTCTTGTTTCTTTCGACCCTGATGGTATTAGAGTATTCGAGGCCTAGGGGTTCATTTCTCCTTCCTTCCTATACCTATTTTCTCTCTATGGGTGACGTAACCACCACATGTGGTGCCTACTACAAAACGGTTACAACTAGTTTATTGCACTCCATTTCTGCTAAATATTGGAGTGCAAGAGAGCGAATGATTTCATTATCAAGTGCTCGACATTAGATACCAACCAACCATATATCTGATTAATATTCAGTCTGAAACTGTTATTTAAAATGCCTACCAATAATTCAGACAACAGTAAACAATTGAAGTTGTTTTATCAACATTCCCTTGCTATCAAACAATTGAACTCTTCAAACGAAGGAATAAATTCACACGAAATATAAAAATTAAACATAATTATTAGTAAGGGACAGATTCCTATGACATGTCATATTTTTTTACCAAAGCCTATATTCTAAGCTTCAAGTAAGTAAAAACATTTATATACGCCTTATTATTAAGATTAAGTGGTTTTTATTGGGTCTTAAAAGTCATATTTCTCGCTTTTTCAGATCTTTGGTCATACGTCTGCCTATTTCTCTGATAAAGTCATACTTTGGTCATATTTTGGGTTTTCTAATAGCCTAGTCATCAGGCGATTGGAAATAACCAACATTGTATCTGTATAAAAAATCGTCTGTTTCACAGTTCACTTGTTTCGAAAGTTTCTGTTAACGGGTGCAAACGTTTGCACTGGACAATAGAAAAAGATTTCCTTTTTGTTATGATAAAATTGAAAATGTATATGAATGAACAATTAATATAGTATGGGTAAAAAATTAATTGAATTATAAAGGTGATATTTTTGTATTTTTAAGTAATATTTAAACCTTTTTACGGTCATAAATGCAGGCATATTTTCCATTTTTTAGGTCATAGAAATCCGCCCCTTAATTATTAGTATAGGAGTGAACAAAATTATATACGCAATTCGGGAAGTAAGCATATTGATAATCTCGAACTTATTTGATAGCCCTCGCTAAACTCAGGCACAAAACACGTCCTCGTCTAATAGTTGAATGCAGGCTTTCACGGCCGGTAATCATAATGTTGTGTGATCCCGGGTTCTGTGGCCGTGGTCCATAGTTGGTGTTGATACCAGACGTTTCGCCCTCAACTGCGGAGGGCATCTTCAGTGGCGAGTGCTTCTAGGCGTGTTTCCTGGTCGGAAGATCTACTTAGAGTGAGCTCTGCTGACGTTGTGGACGTTGTATTGATACTAGTGGTGGGAGCAGGGTGAGTGAGCGTGGCTCTTGCTGATTGGCTAATGGTCGTCTCCTTGTTGTCCCTAGTGTTGATGCATTTATTTTCTAGTGTATGGTACCAGGCCTTAGGCAATTTGCCTAAGGCCTGGTACCATACACTAGAAAATAAATGCATCAACACTAGGGACAACAAGGAGACGACCATTAGCCAATCAGCAAGAGCCACGCTCACTCACCCTGCTCCCACCACTAGTATCAATACAACGTCCACAACGTCAGCAGAGCTCACTCTAAGTAGATCTTCCGACCAGGAAACACGCCTAGAAGCACTCGCCACTGAAGATGCCCTCCGCAGTTGAGGGCGAAACGTCTGGTATCAACACCAACTATGGACCACGGCCACAGAACCCGGAATCACACAACATTACGTCCTCGACTAGTAATGAACTACTTGCTTCCCTTGTTGCGTACATGACTATTTCTGTCTGTTCTACAAGGTCATATAATAACAAGACTTACAATTATGGCTTTAGTTTGGGTAATTGAGTAAAATAATTATCAAAAAACATATTTTAAAATATTCAACCCAATAAATTAAAATGCAGATATCTCGAAGATTATATTGTTCATATGAAGGGGAAAACTCCAGTTTAGTCACTTTTTCAACGAAATCTAGAAAACGTACAACTCCCTTGATTATAAACCCATTACTAAAGCGTATATTTTATTCTTTCAAAGTTCTAAATTAGAGTGTTTTCCATGAAGAATCTAATTACATCTCAAACTGAATTTCCACAAAAAAAGGGACTTACCTGGTTCCTTCTCTGAACTCTTTTGAAAAGTTTGAAGAAGATACAGAAAAAATAATTATTTAAAATATTGATATTTGAGGGCACTTTAACAATTGAACATCAATGCTAAACACACGTCACTTTTGGGAAGATAATATGATTAACTGTACAACTTAATTCTAAAATATCCTTTATTTGTGGAAGTAGTGAATATTTCTCATCTAAAATCTCAAAGTGAAAGAGTTGTTTTAAGTCGTGGGCCCCGACTCTGAAGATTTTAAGGCTCGTAAAAGATCCTTAAGCCTGAATAAAAAGGCCTCTAAGCAGAATGTACCGACCACAAAGTCCTAGTAATACCTTAGTTGTCTGTTAGATGTCTCACTGTGTCGGTGTGTTGACCGCATGCTATTATAAGGTAACTAAAAATTAACTTGATCTAGTAACTTCTTACAAAGGAGAGGCCATGGCTCAACAATCGGCTACGCCATTATATATAGTTACCAGTTGCTGAATTTAACAAGACAAGACGAGACAGTGGGGTTGGAAGATTTTTTTTTTATTTAAGAGCCCCATCACCATCCCCCTGGGTTTCCTCGGGCTTAATGCCCATATCCCCAGGTCTGCTCTTGTCCCTATTTATTATCTAGCGCGATTTCTTTATTTAATTCATTATACTTTTACAGGTCCACCGCTGTGGTCTCGAGGTAGCGTGATGTCTTGTCACGCAGCGGGCCCGGGTTCGAGACCCCGGTCGGGACAGTTTTCTGGCTGAGGTTTTTATCAGGGTTTTTCCTCACCTGTAAGACAAATGTCAGGAAAACTTTAAGGCCCAAACGGTCCCCGAAATCATATGGCCATCATCATCATCATCCTTCACCGGTGTGGAAAGCAACGGGAAGCTACCACACCTACAATTCCCTAATAAAGCTGCAAAGCATAGCATGAAATTGCTATGATTGCAGTGAAAGACCTGCCCTCGGGCAGAATTACTATGGATTGATACTTTTACAGAGTGCAGCCAGTTGAAACTTAATCTAAGGTGTTTACAGTTATATTACATTATGGTTTCTTAATCTAATTTTGTTTCTTATACAATGTAATAATAATATACACAAGATTATCATCAATGGCAGGCATGGATTAGGCCATTGGCCTGTTCCGCTTCAGGAAAGAAATTGATCCCTCCATCTCTTCTTAGGTCTTCCTGGGTCTCTTCGCCCTGTGGATCTGTAGTTCAATAGCTGCAGAGGTACTCTATTGTTTGGCATTCTCAGAAGGTGTTCATGCCAATTATTTTGATATTTTTGAATGATTTCAGTTATTGCTGGTGTGTTGAGAGCTTGGCGGATATCTTCATTACGTATGTGATCATAAAGCGTATAACCTGCTAAAGGTCTTAATAACTTCATTTCTGCAGCTACTATCCTATTTAATTTAAGAGTCCAGGTTTCAGAACCATAAAGTAGAGTTGGAAGAGCCATTGTTGTATAAAATTTTAGAATTGTATCTGGACGTACTTTTCGGAAAAGAATGCTTTTTATTGTTCCTATAAGTTTTTGAAATTTGACCAATTTTATGTCTATGTCTTTACATGTGTCGTAGAAAAGATTGCAGCCAAGATAAGTAAAGTTATTAACTTGTTCTATTATATTGTTATTAATGACAATTTTAGTTCGTATCGGTATTTTCCTTTGAAACGCCATAGTTTTTGTCTTACTCACCGAAATTTGTAAATTATAATTTTGGGTTATATTTGACAATCTATGTACTGCTCTTTGTAGGTGGAAGTATTAATCTTATATCTACTTAACCTATACTTAATATTACAACTTATCAAGTATACATATTAATATTTTATAAGTTCAAATTCTACTTATTCTATCGTTGATTTCCTCGTCTTGTCTTCTCTTCTTCAGCTCGTGTGCTTAGAGCTTGGGTATACTCCGCGATCAACTTGTAGTTATCTTTCTGCATCCAGAACCGCAAAGGAGGAGGCAAAGCCTCGTTGCTGACGTATACGGCTATAGGGGTTGGAAGAGCTGAACCACCCTTTATGTACCCATATACATTCTCCCTCGGTTCGCCGAGCATATACTCAGTTTGATCCGGATGCACACTCGGCAGCCGAGTGGAATTAATGTGCAGAGCCCGTGGCCTGTCTCTTCCGGCTGCTTTAGGGACTTACATGTGCCCTCTTCAGCTCATTGATGTTTTTCCTAGTTAATGTTTGAGCGATAATTCAGCCGCCAGTCATAACCAGCCGTAGATCAAGAGACAAACATCGGGTCAATAAGCATTAACAAGCCTGTTTTCAGATTGTCGTAAGTTGATATTCTATGTCGCCAAGAGGAAGACCGCAACCGCCAGGGGCACCGCCAAAGCCCCTAGAAGACAATAGCGGGAGGATTGCGAACCAAACCAGAAACGACTCCTTTCAGGTTAAGCTGATCTTGCGAAATTTTGAATTTTGAAAATAAATTTTATTTTTTGTAATTTATGTAACGAGTATCCCTTCTTTTATAGTACTGGAACCTGCAGGTCCTCCCTTAACTAAAATTAGGTAAATAATTTAGAACAGATATTACTTGACAGAAAAAAAATCGGTAACCATTTTTGTAACCCTTAAATTGTGAAGTATCCTGTACATCAATTGGTTTAATTAATCTCTTATTTTTAATAAAACAGAATAAAACGAACGAGAAGAAATTACTTAAACGAGTGTCGAATTACACAATATAGGGCTACCTAATAATAATAGTTATGCATGATTTCATTTTCAGTGCGGTCCGCCACATTTAAATAACTGACGCGAGAAATTAGTGTATTGCCAGATTTAAGAGTTAAATAAAATGCAGTTTAAGTTTAAAATAGATTTTTTTTAAATTTAAAAATCTTTAAAAGAAAACATCAGTTAAATTTTAATTACTTTGCATACAAAACCAATCGAATCTGTATTATCATCATCCAATATACAACATTTATTCTCTTTTAACGGGGCCTGTTTTGAAGAAACGTAAAAATAACTCTTAATAAAAAAGTATATTTCCGATTCTAATTACATCATATTATTATAATTTGTTTGCATTAATTATTAAGGATACATTTTTCTTTAAAAATATACTCGCAGCTTGAATCCATCCTTCATGAATTAAACTATACATATCCACTTACGTTCCGTTCAAACAAATACTGTTTTAAAACCTTGAATTCCAAGTAACTAATTGCAATGGACCAATTTTTCTGGTTTTACAAAAATTGTGACCGTTAGAGCATTGAAAAAAAAACTGTATATTGGGAATTAAAACGGACATTATTTGTAAAAAAAAGTTCATCACGGGATAACCAAGGGAATTCCTCAGAAAGTTGAAGTTATGGTCCGATTTTGCTAGTTTAAGGAACATATTTATTTCTTTTCTTAACCCTTAAATTAGAGAAACTCAATTTTATGTCAACTTTTGAAACGTATCCAGCTGCAGTGAAATCAAACTATGCTTAATTGTATGTTATTACCTATTTCATATCGTTATATAATTTGACACAAATTTAAACAATTTCTACTGATGATTCATTTTTCCATTTTTTTTAAATATTAATATAAGTACGTTTTTACATCAGTCTCCCTCAATTAAAATGGATTTTTATTTAAAAACTTCATTAATTAATTAATAACATGTAGACCTTTCAGAACACGCTCCATCTTCGGCAAGACATTTGGTATTGATATTTGCGTATAAATTGTATGGAACGTATTGGGTATGTCATTTGGTACTGATATTGGTGTATAAATATACAATTATACGCAAACATCGGTACCAAGTAATTAGAGACGAAATTATTTAACAAGTATCCCACTTTAAATATTTAGGATGTGACATCAGCTATGGGTATGATAAAGATATTGAACACAAAACACATCAGTTTCAAGCTATTTGTGGTACAATATATAGATCATTAAATAATAAAGCCCATAAACAAACAAAATTAAAATTTATAAAACAATAGCTGTCCCTGTCCTTTTGTATGGGAGTGAATCTTGGATTACCACTACCAAACAAGAAAGTAAAATCCAAGCAGCTGAGATGAAATTTTTAAGAAGAGTAAAAGGCTGCACTAGAATGGACCAGATAAGAAACGAGGATATCCGTGAAGAATTGCGATCTGCTCCATAAAAGAAAAGATATTTAACAACAAGATACAGTGGAAAGAACATGTAGAAAGAATGGAAGAAAGAAGATTACCAAATAAAATCTTCCATTATTTTCCAAGAGGAAGAAGAGATGTCGGACGTCCTCGGAAGAGATGGTTTTAGATCTATTAGTGAAGACGGAACAGGCAACTCTTGCCTAAACCAGGAAGTGAAGAAGAAGAAGAAGAAGACATCGGTACCAAATGACATGCCGAAGATGGAACGTGTTCTGACAGGCCTAATGGTTTTAAATAATTAATGAAGCTTTTTAAAACAAAAATCAATTTCAATTGAGGAAGACTGATAAATAACAAGTTACTTATACTAATATCTTTTAAAAATATTACTACATAGCCACAATTGTGATTACAATGAATTTGAGAAATACTGATAACTTTATTAAACAAATTAAATAAATAAAACCAGTGTATGTTAGAGAATAAATTGTCAATTTAAGTATTAATTAAGTTATATTATATCCTGATACATTGTTCAGTGTACAGGCGTAAACATAATATTTAAGCAACAACACACTAGATACTATGAAACATTTGACTTTTAAATATTTATACTTTATAGGAATCACTACCCAAAATAAACGAAGTGAATAACATATCCTGTAGAAAAATAAAAAAGAAAAAAACCAAAAATATTTAAATATCTTAATGAAACTGTTTCTAAAATTAAATCTTTAGAATAAATTCCTGCCAAAAAAGGCATAATGGAAAAAAAAAAAGAAATTCCAAATGTAGAAATATAAGGTATATTTCATATAGAACCTGATAGAATGGAAATAGAATTAATTAGTTTATTGGTTGTTTTGGCAGCCATAACAAAAAGAGCTCAGATTCCTTTTTCTTTCTGACTTCCCGTAACTCACAAACACAGCGTAAGTTATTTATATTTGTTCCTCTTGTTTTGCAGCTGGTCGTATTTACCGCCTTCCTGGCTGTAGCCAGAGCAGGAATAGTTGCCGGCCCAGCGTACGCAGCAGGTCCCGCTTATGCATATGGAGCTGCCCCCGCAGTAGGATACGCCGCACCTGCCTACGCCAAAGTAGCTGCACCCGTCGCTTATGCCGCCCCCGCCGCTTATGCCGCCCCCGCCTACGCTAAAGTTGCCGCACCCGTCGCTTACGCCGCCGCACCCGCCTACGCTAAAGTTGCTGCCCCCGTCGGCTACGCTGCCGCACCCGCCTATGCCGCGGCACCCGCCTACGCTAAAGCAGTAGCTGTGGACACCGACTACGACCCAAATCCTCAATACAGCTACGCATACGACATCCAGGACGCTCTGACCGGAGACTCCAAGAGCCAGCACGAGTCCCGAAGCGGAGATGTAGTCCAGGGAAGTTACAGTCTCGTCGATCCTGACGGCACACGTCGTACTGTAGAATACACAGCTGATCCTCACAACGGATTCAACGCTGTAGTACACAAGGAACCCGTCGGCGTCGTCGCCAAAGTAGCAGCACCTGTAGCTGCTTACGCTGCCCCAGCAGTGGCCAAAGTGGCTGCTCCTCTAGGTTTTGCAGCTCATGCGGGTCCTCTCGCTTATGCCGCACCTGCCTACGCCAAAGCAGTGGCTCCAGTGGCTTATGCCGCCCCCGCTTACGCCAAGGCAGTGGCTCCTGTAGGATACGCCGCCCCTGCTTTTGCCAAGGCAGTGGCTCCTGTAGGATACGCCGCTCCCGCAGCTTATGGGTACGGTGGTGCCCTCCATCATTATTAAGTCACTCCTTAACCTTTTAAATGCTCACTCCCATATCCTAGTTGTGTTTTTATTGTGATTTTATACATATTTTTATAAATAAATGCGTTTATTATAAAAAACACGATATATTTTATATATATGCCTACAACAAAATGGTTTATTTTAAATTATATAAGAAAAAAAAAAGGAAAAACTGACATTTCTACAAACTGATATCATCATGAACAGGTTTGCAATGTATTATCACATTTTCTTGTGACCAACGTTCTACACACTTTCCTGCAAATTTCTCTGTACTAATTCCCAGCTAAGTTCCAGTTGTTCGGTAAACAAACTTGCATAAGGTATTACTCCTCCGACTCTATCTATTGGGGGGAACCATTATGTACTTTTACCCGTCAGGTGATTAAATTGTGTACGGAACTGTCATCGATGTAAACATTGTTCCTAGGCAACATCGTATTTTATGGGAAATAAGACTGAATACAAGGTAAGATGGTACCAATTATAGGAACTTCCCAATCTCTTATTTATTTATGACAAAAATTATACATGAGCCTATCTGATCAGACGTTTGCGTTTTTTTTTGTCTCCATGATGTCGATAGACATCTTTTATTTACAATTTCATTACGAGCAGAATGTATGCTCCATGCTGATTTATCTGTAAATTCTGCTGTTATTTTCACCATAACCTCTATGGTTAATGTAGGATGTTTTTCACTTAACTGTTTGAAAACATTCAAAATAATTTGTTTCTCTCCGCTTTCCAAAGGTTATTTATTTTTTAATGCTTTGAAAATTGTATAGGAGAAGCAGCCATTTTAAACAATTGATATTCTAATATATTCTGAATTGCGCACGCGTAAGAATTAAAAAATGAATTTCTCATTTATTTAATCTATTAAAATTGTAATTACATATTTTTAAATTTAAATTTAAAAAGATATATACATGTGCTAGATAATATATAACATATATATTTATTTCCTTTCGAGCGTCGGAGAGCGAACTACATTTTCTTACACGCTTAAGGAAAAATAATTATTCGACCAATGAAAAGGCAGTTCATACATTACAATTGGAACCTAACTCGGAAGAGGTATAACTACCCAGTTCCCATCCTGTAATCCCTATCATCCATTGCTTTAGATCTATTGATACTTAAAATGTTAGCTACAACGAGAGGAACATTTTGTTTTAAGCATCAAAACACCAAATTATATTTTTTTTTCTCCTTAACACAGCACGGTAAGTATAAAAAAATCAATAGGTAAGTTCCTATGATCTGAAAACAAATGCAATTATTATTTTTTTTAAAAATCAGATGTCTGCTTTAAATCTAGTTTCAGGTACCAAGCAATTTATTACTATGCAATATTGGTATTATTGTGTCATTTGCATGTACATATTTTTTAAACAGATTTTAATGTTTTATTTTTTTCAATGCCCCAGATGTCATTACAACATTTCTAGTTTTCTGTCCTGGCCTTGGCTCCTGGAAGGCGGGGTTACGCTGCCCCGATGATATCATGAGTGATGATGATAGTGGTGCGCCAGGAGAGTCCTTAATCCTAAACTTAATCTAACGCGGATATGAATGATGATGATTATGATTGTCATATGACGTTCGGGGACCGTTTGGGCCTAAAGGTTTCCTGACATTTAACTTACTGGTGAGGAAAAACGCCGAAAAAAAACTCTCATCCAGGAAACTTGTCCTCACCGGGGATAGAACCGGGCCCGCTGCGTGACAAGGCAGCCAGCTACGAGACCACAGCGGTGGACAAATTCTATATGTTTTACATTGAAAACCAGCATCCATACCATCATAAATTTATAAGATGATAATTTGTTACAACATCTGCAAAATCAGATATCTACAGAAGAATTCACCCATTCGCTTCAGATATGGGCTAAATACTAATAAAATTCATTGTTTAAACCGTTGAGGTGGAGAGTCATAAAATAAAATAAGTTAAAATATACCTTCTTAGGTAAAATCCGTCGTCCTCAACTTATAAAATATGTAATATTTATGCCTGTAGGCCTTTCAGAACATCCGTTCCATCTTCAGCAGGTCACTCTTCGCTACAACATCCAGTATGATGGTTGATGCTCTGTCAGAGCCACATTAAGACCAGCAGCATCAACCATCATACTGAATGTTGTAGCGAAGAGTGACCTGCTGAAGATGGAACGGATGTTCTGAAAGGCTTATAGGCATAAAGATTACATATTTTATAAGTTGAGGATGACGGATTTTACCTAAGAAGGTATATTTTAACTTATTTTATTTTATAGGCTAAATATCCAATTATTTATTTATTTAAATCGGAACATTAAGGAAAATTGTGATTTTGTCTAGTTTCAAAATATTAAACAAAATAGGGTGAAAAACAAACCGTTTTCTGTTATAGTTATAAACGTTAACAAAAGTTATCTTATTTTATTTACGAGCTGAAGAGTGTTAAAAGGTAAAAACGGACCCAATATCAATAGTGGGAGATAGAAATATAACAAATAATGTAATAAGCATCCTAATTCATATATGGGCGTGAATCAACCGAAGAATCTCGCTCATATGCCTATTATTTTATATGTTCCGTAAATGTACGACGTGAGACCCATAGTTTTATTTTCCTTCCGAATAAATTCTTACTTAGCATTTTTATCTCTTTAAAATGCATGGATCTTGTCCGAATTTGAACTGCAAGCCAGAAGCATAGTAACCACTGGTTCATCACAACTAACTAAACAAGTTCTCTATAAAATATTTATATTTGCTCATGTTCTGAATTGATGACATCATATACACGACCAGAACCCTGTCTTCCGAGGCGATTTGTTAATAAGATATTATTTTGATTTCGAAAAAAAGGGGGTGTCAATTTTATTTCCAAACCAAACTCTTTATATTTAGTCACAAAACCTTATGTAGAAAAATCTAAATTTAGCACAGCATAACATATTTTCAAAACTTAATATAAAATTTGTGAGATAACAAAGTTTTGATGCACGATTAAGGAATGGATATATATATTTAGTTTCGAAATAAACGGACCTCATTTTTTAAAAATCATATTATAGTCAGTTCCAAAACCTTATATTAAAAAAACCTCTGTATATCTTATTAAAATAAACAGAGGTAGGTACTGTCCAAAAATCAGCGAAATTCGAAAGTTAGAAATGGGGGTTTACATGAAATTCGAAATGAAAAATTGACTCTAGGAATCGCCATGTTAGATTCGTTACAGTGTATGCCATATAATCTAATTAACCCTTAATGTTTAATTTATATAGGAGTGGCAGCGCACGCCGGGATTTAGTTAGATATATTTTCGCGAGAACAATAGTTCAGAATTCGCTAAAATACAAGTAAATATTCAAATGAACGAAAGAGTTTATAAGATCATAAGGGAAAGCTGTTCTTGCGCATAAAGTTTAATAGATGCTTCCTGCTGAGACTGATTCCGGCATTTTAAATTGCTATGTCGAGCAGCTATATCACGGATATATGGACACAATTACACATTCTGACATGAATAAACAACATAATCTCTCCATACATCCGCATCCTGAGCTAATATTATACTATGCTATGAAATCTAATTGATAGACTAGGATTAGATACACTAATAGGCTATTTAGAAATTAAAGAAATTATAAAAAAAGTAAAAATAAAACAGACTTACACGCCTAAAAGTACAATATTATAATAATAATAATAATAATAATAATAATAATAATAATAATAATAATAATAACAACATAACTATCATGACTATAAAGAAATTACCAAAATAATAAAACCGAAAGATTGATTCGGGTTAATAAATTAATTGACTTTCAATAAATTTAATAATTTTTACGTTTTGTATATTAGTAACTATTTTGCAGAAAAGTGCATCAGATTTAAATCCATCCATCCTTAGTAATTCTGGCCGAGGGCAGATATTTCACTGCAATCATAGCATTTTCATGCTATGCTTTGCAGCTTTACTAGGCAATTATAGGTGTGGTAGCTTCTCGTTGCTTCCACACCGGTGAAGGGTGATGATGATAATGATAAGGATGATGATGATGGCCGGATGATTTTAGGGGACCGTTGGGCCCTAAGGATCCTGACATTTGTCTTACAGGTGAGGAAAAACCCCGATAAAAACCTCACCCAGAAAAACTGCCCCGAGCGGGGATCGAACCCGGGCCCCTGCGTGACAAGGAATTAGCCAGTGCATTATATAATGAAAATGGAGAGTTAATGACAAATTAGGAAAATTTTGACGAAATAACGGAATTCGAATATCTAGGAAAATTATTAATAATAAAAATGAGGTGCAGAAAGAAATTAAACATAGGCTAAATTCTTGAAATGCATGTATTAATAAATTAGAGAGATTCTTATCATGCCAACTTCTCTCAAAAAAACTATTACCACACATTATAAAATCATCAATAGGAGATCTCAACGCAGGTGTAAGACACGAACTTGTGTCACTGTGTTGTAATAATAACGATAATTAGAACGCATGCGTGTTAAGCTCCCATTAACGATGTGTTTCTTGCGAGATCTTAAACCACGAAACATTCTGTCATAATAAAAACATGTGATTTCACACACATCTGTAATATATATATATACTATTATACTATTATATATATATTATATATTATACTAAAAATAAGATACTTCTTCTTCTTCTTAAACTTAATTTGTAGGATTTTCATCCTGTTTATTTCCAAAATCACTACTCGGAGGAAGACGTATTGGATGTGCATTCACTGTCTATCCATCTCTTGGCTGGTCTTCCTCTTGTTCTTCTCCCGTCCATTGGTCTATCTTCTTTAGCTTTTTTTGCAAGCCGGTTTTCTTCCAAAAAGAGCTAAAGATACAACTTCTTGTATCTTGTAAGCCCATGTTTTCCCTTAACAGAGATTTAGGAGCTCTCCCCCTACAGGGAAGAATTTGAACCATACTAATTTAGTTACACTTGTTTCCGTACAGATGTCATTTTTGAGTGGTCAGCGTTCCGCCTCATACTGATATCCAGGAAACCAAGGTAGTACTAGGACGGGAAAATTCGGTAAATTCTGCTTAGAGGCCTTAGCATTCGTCCTTAAGGATTTTTTACGGGCCTCAAAGTCTTCAGACTCGGGACCCACGGCTTAATGTCCCTCCCGGAGGACTTGCTCCTTGTATTTTTCCATCCTAAAAAAATCCATCGACCCCGGCCAGGTTTGAACCCGTGACCCTCGAGACCAGAGGCAAGGAGCATAACCACTAGTTCACCGCGGCCGATTAAGATACATACATTGTTATTAAAAATATGGGTCATACGGGCAGTCCGGTCAATAAATTAATGTCAAGTAATAACATAAAATAAACACAAGAGACAACAGTACATTACATTATACCGGTACATTAATATTAGGTTACGTAACAGGATATTGAAGAGGATAATTTACAGACAGCAGAAATGCTAGTCGCAGAACCAAGTGCATTAGAGATTGAAATGGCGGTAGAAAAAATGAAGATGTATAAAGCATCAGGTTCAGATGAAATCCCAGCACAACTGATAAAAAAGGGAGAGAAAAATTGATGGAAAAAATACGCCGGTCGTTTTGTATGATTTGGGAAAAAAATAAGCTCTTCCAGATAAATGGAAAAAATCGATTATCGTACAATTCTATAAGAAAGGAGAAAAACTAATTGCAACAACTAAAATGGTATCTCATTATTTTCAACTTCGTACAAAATTCTAACAAATATATTAGTAAGCAGACTTATTCCCTATAAAGATGACATTCTAGGAGATCATCAATGTGGATTTAGATGAAACAGGTTTACAACAGATCAGATTTTTAGTATAAGACAGAATTTAGAAAAAATGGGAATATAATGTGGCACTGTACATCAAATATATGTACACTTAAAAAAAGCATACGATTCAAATAAGAGGGAGAATTTATAAAGTATCGTGCTAGAGTTCGGAATTCCTAAAAAGTTAGTTAGATCTATATGAATGTGTCAAAATGGCACAAAGAGTAGGGTGCGTGTAAGGCAACAGTCTTCGGATACTTTCGAAATCCACCACGGGTTGAAGCATGGAGATGCAATATCGCCTCTACTATTTAATTTTGTACTAGAGGATGCCATCAAATCTTTAGAGGATGAAGAAGGCCTACAATAAGCTGTTAGTTTATAATATTATAATGTTAGTTTATGATGATTATGTAGTATTATTGGGCGGGAGATACTAAAGGCCAACACGCACACACTATTGAGTAACACTAAGAAATTGGAACTGGAAGTAAATATCAATAAAACTTAATATATGGTCACACATAGATATACATTATATAATGGAAATGGACAGCTAATGACAAATGAGAGAAATTTTGAGGAAGTGGCTGAATTGAAATACCTAGGAACAATAATCACAAATAGGAATGAGATGCACAAAAAATTAAACATAGGCTCAATTCTGGAAATGCGTGCTATTATGCATTACAGAGATACTTGACGTCCCAACTCCTTAAAAAAAAATTAAACTGAAAATATATAATACTGTTATTCTACCAGTTATATTATATGGATGCGACACATGGACTCTTACTTTAAGGGAGGAAAGGAGGTTACGGGTATTTGAGAATAAAGTTCTTAGGAAAAATTTTGGACCAAAGAGAGATGAACAGACAGGTGAATGGAGAAGACTACATAACAATGAACTACATGGTCTTTATAGGAAGCCAGATATAATGAGAACAGTTAAGTCTCGTAGACTGCGATGGGCAGGACATGTGGCACGAATGGGGAATGAAAGACGTGCATGGAAGCTTCTTGTAGGAAAACCAGAGGGAAAACGCCCAGTTGGTAGACCAAGAATGAGGTGGGAGAATAACACTAACCATGATTTGAGGGAAGTTGTTTATACAGGGAATGATTAGAAAATATTGCTCAGGATATGGATATATGGAGAGCTAATGTCCGCGAGGCCATGAACCTACGGGTTCGATAGTGCCAGTGAGTTAGTTAGTTATAGTTATTAAGTATTAATAATATTACACTTTGCTTACATATTTATTTATTCACTATTTAGTGCTATTGTTATTTTCCGCGTCTTGTCCGGATATTTACCACATTTATACAGTACTGGTAGCATGCCAGTCTTTTAATATTTGAATTTATAAATCTTTCCGTCAACAACCGACGCCTCCAATATTCTAAATCGCTACATTGTCCTAATATATGTATTTCGTCTTCAAAGCTTCCGCACATTTGACACTTCGCATATTGTGATCGTCGATAATTATTAAAAATGTCCTAGTTCCTAGCCTAAACCAAACAAGCCCTAATCTCTCTTTAAATCCTAGGCTGTATATAATAAATAAATTATATATATATATATATATATATATGGGGGCACGCTGTAGTGCAGTGGTTAAGACACTGCGCTACAAGTCGGGAAGGTCGAGGGTTCGAGTCCCGGTGGGGTAAGTATTTTTAAAATCAGACCCAAACCTTCTGGCGGCACCATACCCTGGGGTCGACTCAGCCTCTAACTGAAATGAGTACCAGACCTTGTTCTCGGTGTAAAGGCGGCCGTCACGCAAGGCTGACAACCCGGCTGACATCAAGTGCCGATTGTCCAGAAAAAGTGGGAGCCTTAACCTCCTACTATCCAAAGGCATGTAGTGGGATCACTTTACCTTATATATATATATATATATATATATATATATATATATATATATATATGACATGAAAAGAACAATAAATGCCTAGACGGACTGAACCCGGACCTCTGAATTGGTACTCCAATTAGATATCCATTACACCACCGGGAAAATCCAGTACAAACATTTACTGTTCTTATATATATATATATATATATATATAGTATATTATTATTTTCCCCAAACGTCTGTTGAACGTTTTCCCGTAAAGTCAGTGAAAATGTCTTGTTGGTTTATATATCCTTAATTTGCCACACATTCTTATACAGGCATAATATATGGGTGTTTCCATGACTATATGAGAATGTATCATGAACGTCCGATATACCCGGAAGAATTTGAACATCAGGATTGGAAGAAAAACAAAATCCTTCAAAACTAATAAACTTCGTCACACAGGAAGTGCGTAAACTAATTGAATTCCGTAAGTTGAATTTACGATCTGATTTTGCTGGTTTTACAAAATCGAAAGAGGGAAGCTATAGAGCATGCGTCCAGTAGAATGAAGTGAGAGAATAACATTAACAAAGATTTGAGGAGGTGAATTAAACAGGGTGATTCACAATAAGTATTATAGAGTTTTAGGGATTGTAGAAGGAACTTAGGGGATAAAGTTTTGATAAGGAACCCATGTCCGGAAACGTACAATTTTGATGTAAAACAAGTTTGAAGATCGTGTGTCTTGTGTTTCAGAA
Source organism: Diploptera punctata (assembly GCA_030220185.1). Classification (NCBI taxonomy): domain Eukaryota; kingdom Metazoa; phylum Arthropoda; class Insecta; order Blattodea; family Blaberidae; genus Diploptera; species Diploptera punctata. The sequence goes on from JASPKZ010009120.1 coordinate 80,627, forward strand.
TAAGTATTACAGACTTCTAGGGGTTGTACAACACCTGTCGAGTCGGAGCACGAATTCTGGAGGCAGCAGAAATTATTAAACACACACCAAGTCTTGTGTGGCGTGTATATTAAAACACGCGTCGCAGGTACACTTCGTGCAACGAACAACAGGGTCCCCATGTGGAACCACACTTGTAGTACAACCTCTAGAAGTCTGTAATACTTATTATGAAATACAAGACACACGATATCAGCCCATTGTGTTCCGATAGTCAAACCTATTTTACATCGAAATGGTACGATTGCTTATCAAAACTTTATCTACTAAGTCCCCTCTACAACCCCTAGAAATCTGTAATACTTATTGTGAATCAACCTGTATACTTACTTACTTACTTACTCACTGGCACTATCGAACAAATACTTGTAATCTCCTTTCCTCCCTTAAAGTAAGAGTCCATGTTTCGCACCCATATAATATAACTGGTAGAATAATAGTTTTATATATTTTCAGCTTAACGTTTTTTGAAAGGAGTTGGGACATCAAGAGTCTCTGCAATGCATAATAGCACGCATTTCCAGAATTGAGCCTATGTTTAATTTCTTTGTGCATCTCATTCCTATTTGTGATTATTGTTTATAGGTATTTGAATTCAGCAGCTTCCTCAAAATTTCGAATCAACCTGTATACAGGGAATATTTGGAAAACATTAGCTCAGGATAGTGATGTATGGCGAGCTTATGTCCCTCTGCATTCGAAAGTGCCAGTGAGAGAAAGAGAGGGGAAGATGTAACTGAACGTGTGGCTTCAGGGCAGTTGCCAATCTGTCACCGGGACAGATTACAACACACAATGGAATCACTTTCACTTCTAATTAATCTGAATGGGACCTGCTGGACCACACCTCGGCCATGGCTGTCCCCAAACACACGAAAATGTGGAGCAGGTTACAATACTGAAGTGTGAAAGGATTTCTGATTACTATATAAACCAAGAGACACTACCTTATCTCTAGACAAAGTACATCCATCATCATGACGCACAAGGTATGTACACAGACAGATTCCAAATGCTTCACTTATATTTATACATATAATTCTTCTGTACGTGTGTTTGTCACTCTTAAAGTAATCCCACAATAGGCCTCGGGAGGCCCTTGGGGTAGTAGGAGGTTAAGGCTCCCACTTTTTCTAGACAATCGGCACTTGATGTCAGCCGGGTTGTCAGCCCTGCAGTGGCGACGCGGCGACGCCCTAATACCCCAGAGACAAAGCACTAGTCTGCTGGTACTCATTTCCGTTTAGAGGCTGAGTCGACCACCAGGGGCCATAGTGCCGCCAGAGGGTTTGAGGGTTTGGTCAGTTTAAAAATCCTGACCCCACCGGGACTTGAACCCTCGACCTTCCGACTTGTAGCCGACACCACCCCGTGCCTTAACCACTACGCTACGGCGTGCCCCAAGTAAAGTGATCCCACAACAGGCCCGGAGGCCTTGGGGGGTAGTAGGAGGTTAAGGCTCCCCACCATTTTCTAGACAATCGGCACTTTATGTCAGCCGGGTGTGGTAGCCCTGCATGACGGCCCGCCTTTAGCACCAGAACAAGCGTTCTGGTACTCATTTCCGTTAGAGGCTTGAGTCGACCCCAGGGCCATAGTGCCGCCAGAGGGTTTGGGTCAGTTTAAAAATCCTGACCCCATCGGGACTTGAACCCTCGACCCTCCGGCTTGTAGCTCAGTGCCTTAACCACTACGCTACGGCGTGCTCCTGAAAGTAAAGTGATCCCACAACAGGTCCGGAGGCCCTTCGGGTAGTAGGAGGTTAAGGCTCCCACTTTTTCTAGACAATCGGCACTTTATGTCAGCCGGGTTGTTAGCCCTGCATGACGGCCGCCTTTACCCCCAGAACAAGCGTCTGGTACTCATTTCCGTTAGAGGCTGAGTCGACCCCAGGGCCATAGTGCCGCCAGAGGGTTTGGGTCAGTTCAAAAATCCTGACCCCATCGGGACTTGAACCCTCGACCCTCCGGCTTGTAGCTCAGTGTCTTAACCACTACGCTACGGCGTGCCCCGTGTTTGTCACTCTATACCTCCTAAACGACTGAACCGATTTTGATGAAATTGTGTGTGTCTGGTTGGGTTCCTCGATGGTTTAGATCAGGGCCGCCCAAACTTTTTAATGGGCCGGGCCAATAACTGATTGTGCAATTGATCGCGGGTCAGAACAACTTCTTGGCAACAGCAATCAGACACTTTTTCACAAATTCGCCATCAGCAATTAGTTTCGAAACTTCATAACTCGCTTCGGTAACGTTTCTTTGTCTTACACCACTACCCTGAATTAATAACTGCTGTTGTGCAGTAACTTTTGAAAGGAGCTCGTTCGCTTTTTCAGTACGCTCATCTCCATCAAATTTATCAAAATGGCTATGCTTTGTTTGGTAATATCTTTTAATGTTATATTCTTTCACAACTGCAATAACATCGTTACAAATAACACATAACACTTTGTTTCCATGCTCCTTCACAAAGTACTTGCTGGTCCAGGATTAGTTTAACTCCCTACACTCGGAATCAACTTTGCGTTTTTTTAAAAGTATTTTCTCACTTTAACACTATTTTTACAACTAGTCCATGCACAGGCTACTGTTTGATTGACAATATAACAAGCGAAACAATTAACGTTCAAAGTTTGGAGTGGGGAAGAAAACGGTAAATAAGGGATGAATCATCTCTATTACTTTGTCAAGAGAAGCGGTGACACCTCAAATCCACATTCCAGAGAAATGAATTTCACACAGGGATGTCCAAACTAGGTGTTACATTTTAAAATCTAAATTAAAAATATAAAATTAATTTTGTCATTTCATTCCTTACGCGGGCCAATTCGAAAAGCCATGGCGGGCCGTAGTTTGGACGGCTCTGGTTTAGATTCACGATTGGACCCTCTAAAACCATTAGGTGTAGGAGTTAACCTGAAACGAAAATTTAAAAATCGCTCTAGCGATCGCAATTTTCGATGTTTCACAACAAAACGCGGAATATACTATTTTAAAAAAACAGAGGTATGTATTGATGATCTTGAAAAAAGATTTCCGGGCTGTAAGGCCGTGGTCTCGAGGCTTGAAGTTCCCGACGTTTCGCCAGAGACTGCGTCTGGCATCCTCAAGGGTTGTCTCGAGACTGGCAATTTTGTCACAAAAAAAGTTGCCTGTCTCAAGATAACCCTTGAGGATGCCAGACGCAATCTCTGGCGAAACGTCGAGACCACGTCCTACAGCCCGGAAATCTTCTTCAAGATCATCACAGCAACTCTGGCCGTGAAAGCCTAAGTCAATACAGAGGTATGTGTTATTAAAACATCGGCGAAATCCGATCGTTAGAAGTGGAGGTTTACATCATCATCATCAATTGCAGGCATGGATTAAGCCAATTGGCCAGTTCCGCTTCAGGAAAGAAATTGATCCCTCCATCTCTTCTTAGGTCTTCCTGGGTCTCTTCGCCCTGTGGGTCTGTAGTTCAATAGCTGCAGAGGTAGTCTATTGTTTGGCATCCTCAGAAGGTGTTCATGCCAATTATTTTGATATTTTTGAATGATTTCAGTTATTGCTGGTGTGTTGAGAGCTTTGCGGATATCTTCATTACGCATGTGATCATAAAGCGTATAACCCGCTAAAGGTCTTAATAACTTCATTTCTGCAGCTAGTATCCTATTTAATTTACCTGTAGTAAGAGTCCAGGTTTCAGAACCATAAAGTAGAGTTGGAAGAGCCATTGTTTTATAAAATTTTAGAATTGTATCTGGACGTACTTTTCGGAAAAGAATGCTTTTTATTGTTCCTATAAGTTTTTGAAATTTGGCCAATTTTATGTCTATGTCTTTACATGTGTCGTAAATGGAGGTTTACATGAAATCCGAAATTAAGAACTGCATAAAATATTCTGATGAATTTGTTTATGTATGTTTGACTGGGTCCCTACATGTTTAGATTCACAGTTTGACCCTCTAAAACCATTAGGTGTAGATTACGAGACCATCTGAAGTGAAATATTAAAAATCGCTCTAGCGGTCAAATTTGCCGATGTTTCGCAAGGAAACTCAGTATTCCCTATTGAAATAAACCGAGGTAGGTTATTATCCAAAAATGAGCGAAATGCGACAATTACAAATGGAGATTTATTTGATATACGGAATTTAAAATCTGCCTAATGACTGGACCGATTTTGATGAAAATTTTGGCGTGTGTCTGATTGCGTCCTTCGATGGTTCAGATTCACAATTGTACCCTCTAAAACTATTAGGTGTAGGAGTTCACCTGAGTGAACATTTAAAATTCGCTCTAGCGGTCACAATTTTCGATATTATTTTCATTGTTTGTGAGCATGCGAGTTTTTGTAATAATTTTGCTACACTGTCTGATCAATGATAATACATATTTTACATTGTAAATATGGCGATTTTAGGTTTTTTGAGCTCAACTTCACTTCATTTTCAGACATTTTTACATATTTTGGGGGAAAAATTCAACATACATATATATTTCAGGTAATTATCCATACACTGCAACAATAAATTTGTGTTTTTGCTATATTTATTTGAATTTATGTAGATCGCATGGTGGCATAGAATCTCCGAAGTGTTCCTCATTGTATGCGTGTATATGAAAGGGATAATGTGATGCCTTTTTCTTGTAGTAAAAACATTTAAAAAAAAAAAAAAGGAGGAGACTGCAACATATATTTTTTTTGTTCTTTACTTTATACTCACGGGGGCACGCCGTAGCGTAGTGGTTAAGGCAGTGCGCTACAAACCGGAAGGTCGAGGGTTCAAGTCCCGGTGGGGTCAGGATTTTTAAACTGACCCAAACCCTCTGGCGGCACCATGGCCCTGGGGTCGACTCAGTCTCTAACTAAAATGAGTACCAGACGCTTGTTCTGGGGTAAAGGCGGCCGTCACGCAGGGCTGACAACCCGGCTGACAAAGTGCCGATTGTCTAGAAAAGGTGGGAGCCTTAACTTCCTACTACCCGAAGGGCCTCCCGAGGCCTGTAGTGGGAACACTTTACTGTACTTTTACTTCATACTCTAAGCTATCATATGTACATTATTAAAGTCCTGGGCCAACTAGATATCTTGATATCTTAGCAAGTTTATAAAAGAAGAGAAAAAGGTACCACTTGGCGGTGCGTAGTGTTTCACTGTGTCTCACTACGATCAATATGGGTCAGCCTCGTCAACTGGTGAGAGACTACATTCGAAGCAAGCCTCCTCTAGTACGTGTGAAGAGAGTTTAACCTCTTACCTTATGGGTACTTTTACATGTCACAATGCCATCCGGGCCTTAGAGTGACACAACCTGTCGGGAGAGGGATTATAACTATGGATCACACACACACTTTATTGATTATACAAAGGCATGGAGGACCTTACTGAATGAGTGATCAGCCCAATGTCAGGGCCTCCATATCGATCGAAATAGTTTGTCTACTTCCGGTGATGCGCCAGACCAGCCAGACCCGCCTTAGTTCGTGCTTTTTGTTATAGCTCATTTCAACAATGACCTTGCAAAGTGATTAACCCATTCGACTCAAAAGATGAGGTAGACTCGCCGGCAGTTAAATGACCTTCAACTCAGAAGACGAGGTACACTCGTTTAACTCTTGTCTTATATATTTTGAATATTTTGTACATTCCTTGGCAGGGTATTCTTTTGTTAACATTTCTGAAAAGTAGAGGAATGTGTTTTGACCTTCATCCTTATTGCGATATCAAGTACCGTTATCTTTTGTTTGTTTTGAATGTCTGAAAATTTTAAAAAATAATAATAATTTACGGTAACTTAAATCCGGTTTCTAGGGAAATGCACTGGGAATTTATACCTGAAGGGAATGGTTAAACAACTGACTGACATCGTAAAAACACGTACTATTTATTTTATTCTTAATAGTTAGTCTTAAATATACAATATCAATTCGGTGAAGGGCCCCGCGCCGTATGCTAGTGGTCTAGCTTATGAGGCCTTGACGTAAATCTACAACAAATGCCCTGACACGAATACCAACAATGGAGAAAAAATATCTCTCACGTAATTACAGCTAATATGGGTAGCTGCAATAATAAGCGATCATGCTGTGGTCTGGGGGTTATGCTCATTGCCTCAGGTTCCGAACGTCGCGGGTTCAATGGATTTTTAGAAGAAAAATCGAAGGGGCAATTTCTTCGGGAGGTACACTAAGCTGTCGGTCCCGTAAAAGAACCTCAAGCCTCTAAGTAAAATTTAACCGACCTTCCTCACCCAAGCAGAAAAGAGGAAGCCCAAAAATTACATGGTGCAGAACTGTTACAAACAGAAATTGAACAAAAGGAAAAAGTTGGAGTAAAGTCAGGAATAGGCAAAAACAGAATCCAATAGCGTACTTTCACAAAGGCCTATGCTTCCAATAGGAGTGACAGGAAATACTACTACTTCTCCCCACCCAATTAAAACCTTAGTTACCTACTGTGTGTCTCATTGAGGTAATGGGTTATAGAATTATCATCCCTGACATATGTAGCGAAATAAGCGTAATTAAATTACCTTGGTTTTAAAGTAACTTCCAGAATCTAGTTTTTCTCGGAATCAAACTCGGCATACAGCAATTAATTAGGAAAAGTAAGGTCGAGTTCTTTAACCAACAAAATCTGACCTAAACTTGGTTGGTGAGGAGTTCCATCCACTAGTTTACACAATTTATACGTGATGGACAATTTTTTAAATACAAAGGTTACAACTTGTATTCAAATTATAAATGTCTAGTCTCTAATACATTAAGAGTTCAAAGTAAAATGGACCAAGTCCAAAAATTGAAAATTCTAGTTATATATGAATTTGGGTTCAAAATATAAATTTTTCATGATGAACCAAATATTGTATTTGTTCTTTTTCACTGTAAAAAATTAAAGTTTAATTCTCTGTCTGTAATTAAATATCCATCCATTCTGCCTGAGGGCAGGTATTTCACTGCAATCATAGCATTCTCATGCTATGCTTTGCAGCTTTACTACGGAATTGTAGGTGTGGTAGCTTCCCGTTGCTTTCCACACCGGTGAAGGATGATGATGATGATAATGATGGCCTAATGATTTCGGTGACCGTTTGGGCCTTAAAGTTTTCTTGACATTTGTCTTACAGGTGAGGAAAAACCCCGATAAAAACCTCACCCAGAAAAACTGCCCCGACCGGGGATCGAACCCGGGCCCGCTGCGTGACAAGGCAGTACGCTACCTCCAGACCACAGCGGTGGACAATTAAATATATTACTTTAATTTTATATCAGTTTTTCTCAAAAGAGTAAAATATGGACTTGATTCAATTTTGCTCTGAACTCCTCATATGTTCACGCGTACATTATTAAACACTCAAGAAGAAATAATAATTATGAAGATCGATATTAGTATCGAATCAATAGTTTTCGCGATCAATAAGATGATTGGTAATGGTTCCGATGGCATTTAAGTCCACGTTTGACACTTAGAACGTCTTCAGAGTGTAAAAATATATAAATCTTGGAGTGAAAGGGGGATGACACGTAAAATAATTGAAATAAAAGCAAGAGAATCTATGCGATTTAATAGTTTTCATAAGTTCAAATAAAAAAACGCTAACATTATAATAGCAGAATGTAAATAATTGAGGAATATTTACAATTGTACATATAATCCCGCGCCATAGCCAAGCGCTATAAGGCAACATGCCTTGGTCCAGAACTACGGATTTGCGCAGTAATCGATTACATGCGGTTACATGCAGTTTCGAGTCCCATTCGAATGCATTTGATTTCGCAAAAACTAGGACTACACATTGTGTAATTTTTAAGCCGTAACTAGAGTAACTTTAGGTTTTAAGTTAATTTAAGGTTCAATACTAGTGAAATTCATATCAAATTCCGTTGAGGTGAAGTCATATGATGAAAGTTAAAAATTAAATTGTACCTGTTGGTAGATGCCGTCGTCCTTAACTTACTTGATATATTGTAATAAAATTAACTGCTGCGCTTTCGGAAGTTACCTTCCATCTTCTGCAGGTTGAGTTTCCGTTACTTGTTGTTGTTGTGTACGGTGATGAATACTCCAACTGTTTGTAGCGGCAACTGACTTGTTTTTGACGATCTCGTATAAAGGGTTTGACTGGGGTGCGTTCTCATTAAGAAGTGAAGTGTTGTTTGTTTCCTTTATAATATCGAGATCTTCAAATATATTTATCCTAGCTGGAATATTTTCTCGGTGGATTATCGTGAGAGTAAACTCAACCTGCAGAAGATGGAAGGTAACTTCCGAAAGCGCTCCAGTTAATGTTATATAAAATATATTAACAAAGTTGAGGACGACGGCACCTACCAACAGGTACAATTTAATTTTTAACTTTCATCATATAATTTAAGGTTATTAAACATTTTGCTTAGAATTAAATATGTATGCATGTCTACTCTATGTATATTTAAAGTGAGTGGTTCACCCAACTCAGATCGTTGTAGAAGGGGTTCGCGAGTAGAAAAATGTTGGGAATCGCTACCCTAGTATATACAAGTGGTATCCCTTCTCACAACCTGACGATTTCTCTTTTCCAGTTCTTGGTCTTCGCCGCTATTGTGGCAACAACCAGAGCCCTCACAGTCGGTTACGCACCTCACGCATACGCACCTGCCATCGCTAAAGTCGCCGCCCTCTACACTACGCCGCTCCTGCCTACGCTAAAGTCGCTGCCCCTGTACACTATGCCGCTCCCGCCTACGCTAATGTGGCTGCCCCTGTACACTATGGCGCTCCCGCCTACGCTAAAGTCGCTGCACCTGTACACTACGCCGCTCCCGCCTACGCTAAAGTAGCAGCTCCTGTTGCAGTCGACACCGACTACGATCCTCATCCACAGTACAGTTACGCCTACGATATCCAGGTGAGTAATACCTGCAAGAAGTGTTCTCAATTCTTCACTTCCTAAATAGATTTAGAAACTTCCTTCCGACGGAATTAAAACAATTACTTGAACAGACTCTTGTAATAAGCACTTCGATTATTGCGACATATTACAGACTAATCTGACAACTGATCTGACAGATTACAGCCTGCTCATAATACACGCATTCGATCTGTATTCAATCTCCTTCATTTCAGTCATTATCATGGCTACGTCTAAATGACAGAAGAACTCTACATTCATATGTTTTGCCATTCCAAATTCTGCACACATATTTACCAAATTATTTATTAACGCGTTTTCAAAATGTATTCGCTCATCACAATTTAGGAACAAGATACATCTCTACTTAATATACCACAGCACTTCCCAGTTATGTCAGGAACTGTCAATCACTATCACTATTTATATCCAAATTAACTGATATCTCAAGTTCCACACAATGAAAATATTAACTGCATAACAACTATATTCAAAAGTTTGTATATATAATAAATATTTATCTGGGAAGCTTTACCTACTTTATTTCATTTTATATTATCTATATTTTTTTTATTCCACGTTTTTTAGTATTAGTTAATATTAGACCACATCCCCATTGTCTTTTCTTTAGTCTATATTTTAATAATATTATAAAATCGTAATATATATCTAATTTTGAGAATAAAGTCCTTAGGCACATTTTTGGACCAAAGAGATGAACAGGCAGATGAATTGAGAATACTATTAAACGAGGAGCCCACATGGTCTTTATAAGAAGGCAAACATAATAAGAACAGTTAAATCTCATAGACTGCGATGGGCAGGACATGTAGCACGAATGGGGAATGAAAGAGGTGCATGGAAGCTTCTTGTAGGAAAACCAGAAGGCAAACTCCCAGTTGGTAGTGCAAGAATGAGGTGGGAAAATAACATTAACCATGATTTTGGGAAGTAGATTACACAAGAGATGATTGGAAAACATTAACTCAGGATAGGGAAGTATGGAGAGCTTATGTCCGCGTAGCCATGAACCTACAGGTTCGATAGAATCAATGAGTTACTTAAAATGTAGGCAATTTTGTAAGATTTTATTATTCGCTGGAAAATAAGGCCTTACGGCCTTACCCCCGTCAGTTTAAATAAAACATTTTTCGTGAATCAGCCCATGTAGGACTATGCAAAATACTTAGATGTATTTCCTTTTACTCTATATATCCCCCGTTTTTTTTTTACTAAAGGCTTTCTTTCTCTCTTCTGTCTTTGATGTTCCTGTTTTTTCTTGGGTTTGTCCTGTTGGTCAACCTGCCACCTGTGTACCTTAATTCTGAAGATATCTCCGTTTATGGTATCTTCTTAAATAACTTCTGCCAATTTTAAGTACTTTTTTACCATTTTATAGTAACCACTTGTGCTTTACTTCTCTTTTCACAGAATTTTAATATATGTTTTGAAAGCATAATTATTATTATTTTTTCGATTACGGATGAGCCCATGTAGGACTACGCAAAGTACTTAGAGGCGTTTCCTTTGAGCCCAAATTTCCTTCATTCTTTTGCTATGAGCTTGTTTTCTATCATCTGTCCAAGTTGTTCCAGTTTTTTTCTTCGGTTTGTCCTCTTGGTCAACTTGCCACTTATTCACCTTAATTCTAAATATACCTATGTTTGGGATATCTTCTTTAGTAATTCCTGCCAATTTTAAGTCCTTTTTGACTTCATCAATCCACTTCATAGTATCCACTGGTGCTTTACTTCTGTTTTCGTAGAATTCCATTATCTGTTTTGTAAGCCTATTTGAGTTCATTCGTTTAATATGGCTATAAAATTGTAACCTTCGTTTTCTAATATCACTGTGAATGTCTGTATATATGTTTATTTCCTTTTTACTTCTGAATCTAAATGCTTCACCTATGACATGTGGACCTAAAACTTTTCTTAAAATTTTGCATTCTTTTTTCACTATATTTTCGATATATTTTTTCTGTTCAAAATTAATGTTTCTGCTGCATAGAGGCTGGTTTAATTACAGTGTTATAGTGTTGTAATTTTTGTATGTAAAGATATGCATTTTTTATTATAAGTTCTGTGAGTAAGCCGAAATGCTGTTTCCATTTTTTGGCATCTACTTTTATTGGCTTTAGTTTCAATTCCATTTTCATGAATTATTTCACCAAGATATTTAAATTGTGAAACTCGTTTAATTTTTCCACATTTGGTTTCCAGGTATTTTGGTGCTTGTTTATTGCATGAAATATATTCCGTTTTTTTGTCAAAAGAAATCTGCAGACCAACTTTCTCTGCAATGTTATTTAATAATTCAATCTCTTTTTGTGCTGTCACGGGTTAAGATTACTAGATCATCAGCATATGCTAGGCAATCAACCTTCAATTTTCCTCTTCCTAATATGATTGGTTGATTACATTTAAAAATTGTTTTTGTTATTATTATTATTATTATTATCCAGGATCATCTGACAGGAGACTACCACAGCCAGCACGAGAGCCGTGACGGAGATGTCGTCCAGGGAAGTTACAGTCTTGTTGAACCTGACGGTACGCACAGGACTGTTGAATACACAGCTGATCCTCACAACGGGTTCAACGCGATAGTGCACAGAGAGGCCGGAGCACATCCTGCGCCAGTAGTGAAGGCAGTAGCTGCTCCAGTGTACGCCCACGCCGCACCCGTCCTCAAGACTTTGGCAGCTCCTGCTTATGCTGCACCATTGCTCAAACACTATTAAAACAAGATCTACCTCATCATTGCAATGTATATAACTCATTATATTGTACATATTTATTCATTCACATTATAAACTATGTTATAGTTTATTTATTGCTTTCTTCTTGGATTTCCTACAAGACGTTTCCATGTCTATCATTCATTCCCCATTCGTTTTCCACTCTCCTTGCGGGCAGTATACGTTGAAAGAGGAGCAGGATCATGAACAGTTTATGGTAAACTTACTTCTAAAACCTCCTAAGTCTAATTTAACCATTTTTCAAAAGAACATTGCTTATTTTTTTGTAATTATGTTAAGAAAAAACAAAAATAATGGTATTTTGGGGAAGTGGACATATAAGATCAAAAATCATAATAGACAACAAACCTCTGGAACTAGAAACCCAAAGTATATTTATTTGGGTTGTAATTTTACTATAAACACAAAAACTGAAAGAGACGTAAATGTGAAACTGTCAAGATTTCAAATGATATGTGGAACTATAATTGAACTTTTATAAAACATTGGCAGTTCCTGCATTACAATGAGTGAAACTTGGGTAATGACTAAAAAATTACAAAGTAGAACATAGAAATGAACTTCCTTAGAAGAACAAAAGGCTGCACAAGAATGGATCAGTCAAAGAATGAAGATATAAGAACAGAGTTAAATATATATCCATTAAATGATAAAATCAAAGGATATAGAGAAAAATGGTTTAGTCATGTAGAAATAATGAACGCAATAAGATTACCAAAAGCACCATTTAACTACAAGCCAAGGGGTTCAAGGAATATAGAAAGGCCAGTGAAAAGATGGACAGAACAACTGTGAGGCGGAACAGGCATTTTGCCTAGCCCCTGTAGTGAAGAAGAAGAAGAAGTTAAGAAATGAGAACTGTAATGAGAACAAGATGACTGGAGGACATGCAGTGGACGGATAAAACTTCATGGACAGAAAGATGTGTAAACATCGAAAATCTCTGTACAAATACAAAAAATAATGTCTTATTTTGAATGTAAACATGAATTATTAGGCAAGTCTAGTTTGGTTAAGTTTGTTTCCTACGAGATCGCGAATGACAACAGTTAGCTCAGCGCCTAACAGAGTGGTAGCTACTAAGGTATTCTTGAATCAGAAAGGTAGACTAAATTTGTCATGACATTTAATTCAAGCTTAAGGTTTTTTTATGAGCTCGAAAATCTTCAGACTTGGACTCACGGATAATAGTCTCTTCCGGGAGACTTGCCGCTACCCGCCATCCTCCAGCTAGAGGCAACCCTTAGATAGCTGAGCCGAGATGTAGTAGATAATAGATAATGGAATGTATTGCCTTTTTTTCAGAATAAAGAAAATACATATGCATTTACATTGCGCACGGGCCTGCTTGGCCGTACATGCATTATTTTTCCATGAATAAAAAATAAAACTAATAATATAAACAAATACCTACAAATACACCTGTATCAAAAACAATAACAGGCTACATATAAGTAAAATCTATGTCTACACTAAATCACAATAATACATATCTACATTCATCCATATTCCGTACATTAAAATTAAAAAAAAATGCTAGAAAACAAATTAGAAAAAAAAACACACACACACATACACCCACACACCCCCACATATATACACACCGCACGCTCATACCCCCCGCCCCCGACCCTGCAGGCATCACATACACTATCAGGCTATTCAACTTATCAGACCTACTTATTATATAACATAATTAAAGATCGAAAACAAAGACCATATTGAGATTCTTCTTATTGATAATACATATATCCTTAATCTACAATTTTGTTATATCTCAATTTTCTTACTGTACCCAAAAATTTGCATGTTTTTGATTCACTCTCGATCCGCCCTAAAAGATCCCAACACGCCACTCTCCCTCGATCCGACCTGAGAAATATCTCCGGCAGCATCTGTAATCTAAGTTGTTCTGATATGTGTGCGTATCTGCATGTATATCCTTTTGCCTGTGTCTCTATATGGGTATGTCTCTGTATCTGTCTATATGTGCGTCTATGTCTGTGTCAGTCTATCTGTGTGTCGGTCTGCTTGTGTGTGTGTTCTCTCTCTCTCTCTCTCTCTCTCTCTCTCTCTCTCTCTCTCTCTCTCTCTCGCTCTCTCTCTCTCTCTCTCTCTCTCTCTCTCTCTCTCTAGTCTCTCGCTCTCTCTCGCTCTCGCTCTCTCTCTCTCTCTCTCTCTCTCATCTCTCTCGCTCTCTCTCTCATCGCTCTCTCTCTCTCATCGCTCTCTCGCTCGCTCTCTCTCTCTCTCTCGCTCTCTCTCGCTCTCCTCTCTCACTCTCCGCTCTCTCTCTCTCTATCTATCTCTCTCTTATCTCTCTCTCTCTCGCTCTCTCTCTCTCTCCCTCTCTCTCTCTCTCTCTCTCTCTCTCTCTCTCTCTCTCTCTGGGCGTGTGTGTCTATATATGTGCCTGTTTATGTGTACAATCCGCAGATGAGAAGAAAGCGAGCACAAAGAATGCATCACCCAGTATATTACGATACGACAGACTGTACTAAATTAGTTTACTTACTTCGATGAGTGATTCTCCATCGGACTCAAAACTAAAAACTGACTCACTATCATTGACGGCGTTAAACGTATGCAGAGATTCAACGAAGTCGTATAAACAGATGCCGGGTCACATCCTACGCCTGTAATTGAGGCAGTAAGCTGTACCCGTCTATGCTCATTAAGCTCCCAAACTCAAGAATTTA
>JASPKZ010009120.1:100000-181596 GCA_030220185.1 Diploptera punctata
CAGCACATCTAAGTCTCTGTATATTCTTCTGTTTCAACGTCCACACTTCGCTACCATACAAAGAGTTGGAAGAGCCAGTGTTTATACACTTTTAGTCTTGAATATTTTTGGACTAACTGTGGCTTGAAGATAGAATTTATTAACCCTAAAATTCTTAAAAATTTAGATATTTTTGCATTTACATCCTTTTCTTCTTCATATGAGATATTGCATCCTAGATATGTAAGATTATTCACCTGCTCCAAAATTGTATTGTCAAGTACAATTTTATTTCTGACAGGATCTACACCTTCAAATGCCATAATTTTTGTTTTCTCTGTAGATATCTTCAATCTAATATTCTTCTGTCATTTTGTTAAGTTCATACAGACCTTTCTGCAGATTATCTTCTGAAAAGCATCATCATATAGAGAGTAAAATGCCCTGAAAATTGCCTTAATGCTAGCTCAAGTAGTTGCTCAGAAAAGTGAACCAATAAGAATATTTTTCGGGAATTATTAATAAATCTAACGGTTTCGGAAGAAATGCTTTACTGAATCTGCCACAGGAACTTCATAATATAGTGAGTAAAGTGTCCTGAAAATTGTATAGCCATACCTCAAATAGTTAATGAGAAAAATTGACCAATAGAGTAATTTTACAGAAATTATATATAAATTAGTTAAGACTGGTTGGTTTAATATATCTATTTTATTATTAGGAATATTCCACAATACAGTGTTTTTCCTTCAGCCCAAAGTGATTTGTCGTCAGAGGTTCCTGTCTAAAGCATTTTCTTCCCTCAAATCTCTAGCTTCCTCACTCCATCTATCCAACGTTCTCTAGATCTGCTTCTTCCACTTCTTCCATTACTTACTTACTCACTGGCACTATCTAACCCGTAGGTTCATGGCCGCGCGGACACAAGCTCTCCATACATCCCTATCCTGAGCTAATGTTTTCCAATCATTCTCTGTATAATCTACTTCCCTCAAATCATAGTTAATGTTGTTCTCCCACCTCATTCTTGGTCTACCAACTGGGCGTTTTCCCTCTGGCTTTCCTACAAGAAGCTTCCATGCACGTCTTTCATTCCCCATACGTGCAACATGTCCTGCCCATCGCAGTCTACGAGACTTAACTGTTCTTATTATATCTGGCTTCCTATAAAGACCATGTAGTTCATTGTTATGTTGTCTTCTCCATTCACCTGTCTGTTCATCTCTCTTTGGTCCAAAAATTTTCCTAAGAACTTTATTCTCAAATACTCGGAATCTCCTTTCCTCCCTTAAAGTAAGAGTCCATGTTTCGCACCCATATAATATAACTGGTAGAATAATAGTTTTATATATTTTCAGCTTAACGTTTTTTGAAAGGAGTTGGGACATCAAAAGTCTCTGCAATGCATAATAGCATGCATTTCCAGAATTGAGCCTATGTTTAATTTCTTTGTGCATCTCATTCCTATTTGTGATTATTGTTCCTAGGTATTTGAATTCAGCCACTTCCTCAAAATTTCCCTCATTTGTCATTAGATGTCCATTTCCATTATATGCTGAATTTCTACGTGTGACCATATATTTAGTTTTACTGATATTTACTTCGAGTCCTAATTTCTTAGTGTTACTCAATAGTGTGTGCGTGTTGGCCTTTAGTATCTCCTCGCTATCGGCCAGTAGTACTACATCATCAGCATAAACTAACAGCTTATTAATACCATTGAGTTGTAAGCCTTCCTCATTCTCTAAAGATTTAATGGCATGCTCTAGTACAAAATTAAATAGTAGAGGGGATAGTGCATCTCCTTGCTTCAACCCATTCTGGATTTCGAAAGTGTCTGAAAACTGTTTGCCTACACGCACCCTACTCTTTGAGCCATTTAGACACATTCCTATAAGTCTAACTAACTTTTTAGGAATTCCGACTTCCAGCAGACTTCTTCCATTAGCTTTCCAATTAAGGATTTTTTTATATCCTCTCTTCTTCCATTCTTATGAGGTGTCCATACCATTTCAAACGTTTTTCTTCTATTTTTTTTCTAATATGTTTTTTAAACTGCATAATATCCCTTCTTGAAATTCTTGTCGATCGCCTCCAAAAATCCATTTCAACTGCTAACAGCTTATTGGATTATTTCTACTTACTGTTCAGATTTCGGATCCATATAATAAAATGCTATGTAACAGACCTTGAAATATAGTTTTCTTCGTTTCAATATATTATATCTCTATTCCAAAGCACTGAGTTCAACATACCAATGATTCTTCTTCCATCAGTTATTGTTCTACAATTTCAATTAAAAATACTAAATGGTAGGCCTATGTACCAAAACAATGATATACATAAATGCACCAGAATTAACAGTACAAGACAACAGATATCAATAATTATAGGCTACAGTAAAAGCTCCTTATTCGCGGGGGATATGTTCCGCAAACATGCCGCGAATACAGTAACCGCAAATATGGAATCGTAATTTGTATGGATATGTAGGGGATACGATCCAAGGTTACAGAATAAAATAAAAATTATCATAAGTAATTCTCTAGATAAATTCACTCCTCACTTCGTGAGTCATGAATTTATTGATAATTTGGAAATCACTCGTGTCATTTGTTAGGACTATTTAACGAATAAAATTAAGCTGTTTACTCACAAATCATTATTTAACTGTAGTTATTTTAAAATATTTATACATTTAATGTAAACGGCGATGTTTGAAAACAAATGAGAAACGATAGGTACGCTTCATCTGCTTCTTTTGTTTATCACTGCAACCAGATCATACTATTTATTGACAAAGGAACGCAATATTGTAAGAATGCTCTCTAGTCGAGAAAAAACGAAACACATCAAACTGTATATTAATTCATTTCTGATGTCGTATGATGTAAATATGATAATTATATTTTTCTGGATTGTTACCTGGGAAAAAATACATTTAAGAAAGTGCAAACAGTGGTTTCTCTTTTTGGTGGTATAATAAATTGCTACAAATGTTTTTATATCAACTCCCGCATGCGGCATGTGTTGACATCCATGCACTATATATACAATCTGGTAGCCGTATTTCTCGCGGGCTCAGTCACTGCAAAATAATGGTCAGACCTGTTCAGAATATTAAAAAGGAGGAGCTTTCTTTAATATGGTAATTATAACACTGATAAATATTTCGTGAAACACGACTCTGATTGGTTGTAAAACAGAAATCATTGAAACGTGATTGGTCATTGACTCCCATTTGGGGCATGAGTTAAATAGTCAAAATAAAATCAATTAACGAGATATTTGAACAATTTCTATTAATTATTACTGTCAGGTTTAGGCAAGGACTTAAAGAACTTAGTTTTTTTTTAGTTTTAGTTTTGGCGCTTTTAATAGATCTTTCGATTAAGATTAATATTCAGATGTGAGTTCTGCGATAGAATTCCTTATTTTGTCTTCGGATTTCTTGATTCATTAACATTGAAACAGCGTGATATACGCCGTAGACGCAAACGACTCGCCGACGCGTATAAACAGACACGCATTTCTATTTTTAATTTAAGCGACAACCCTATTTTTTTTATCTTCGGTACTAATTTTTCTTTCCTTTTACTCGACATTATAAACTGGGAACAAAGCGCTAGAGACATGTGGAATTCAATCAAAATTATTCCAACGAATGGCAAGTTGAAACAATAATATACCAATCGTGGGGATGGAGGCATTTATCAAAGTACATATCGGCACGTGAAATACGGCAATAGCTTTTAACAATGAACTTTAGGGTCAGTGAGAATAAGATTTGTTTTGTTTTCATATTTATTTGTCCACTTGGTTTGAATCACTATTTGTAAAATCCGCCTTGGCACGTGCCTGCAGAAAGAAAACTGCTGATAGTAAAAAGAACACTAATCGTTTTCATATACCGACTGGATCCGCGAATAAAGAAATGATTAGCCTCGAATACAGGAACCCGCGAATAAGGAGCTTTTACTGTAGAGGAAAGGTGCCTAATATGAGGCACAGTTTTTTAAATGCTTGTTGTGCAATCGAACATAGACAGAAAAGTATTTAAATAATATCATTACTATATAAAGTACGTACACATATGCGCGCCGCGAATACGAACGGCGCGCGGCGCGTGTTATGTTCGTCGAAATTATTAATTTCAACGAACCTCCTGCGATCCATAGGAAACCCACAAACCTTCAGTAGACATTTTGCAGAGCAGGTGTAACCAACGATGTCTATTCCCTTTCCGTTCTCCCGCTTGTCCTGCATTCTTTCCCAAAAATAGAGACATTTTTTTTAAATGCCGCGGGACGCGGGACAAATTGTTAAAAATCGGGACTGTCCCGCCAAAATCGGGACGTCTGGTCACGCTTATTACTTATTACATCTTATAACTTTATTTATACTTTTTCAAATATTATAGCATTAAAGGAATTTAAAAAAATATATGATTTGTATATCCATCCATAGTAATTCTGCCCGAAGGCAGGTCCTTCACTGAAATCATAGCATTTTCATGCTATGCTTGCAGCTTTACTAGGGAATTGTGTAGGTGTGGTAGCTTCCCGTTGCTTTCCACACCGGTGAAGGATGATGAGATGATGATGATATGATAATGATAAGGATGATGATGATGGCCATATGATTTCGGGGACCGTTTGGGCCTTAAAGTTTTCCTGACATTTGTCTTACAGGTGAGGAAAAACCCCGATAAAAACCTCACCCAGAAAAACTGCCCCGACCGGGGATTGAACCCGGGCCCCGCTGCGTGACAAGGCAGCACGCTACCTCGAGACTACAGCGGTGGACATGATTTGTATATATATGTTTAAAATTATTAAGAATCTATCTCACCATAACATGGCCTTAATTTTTAATAAAAATGTACATGATTATTATACTAGAGGTTGTACTTTATTGCACAAAGATACTAGTTTCTAAAAAAAAAAAGGTATAAAAGGGATTCGTTATGCATTAATCAACCATTAAAATAACTACTTACCTATTGAATATCAACATTTCACGAATGTTAAACATTTTTCTAATTGTATTAAAAAATATTTTTTCTCATTGCTTTCTTAGTTAATTTTGTTAATTTTATTATTATTAATATTATCCTGTTTAAATATTGTATTTATATGTGTATATATATTGTGCATCTATAGTAGTTTGTATTACTTAAACTTATGCCTGAATTTGTTTTCTTGTTTTTATTGTTAATTGTTTTATGGCCATTATTTTTTGTATATTGCCCCTTAACATGAGCAGTCTTGCTCTTTGGAGTCTTTGAAGAGATAAATAAATAATTAGCAATAAATGTGTTTATATATTGTATTGTTTTGTGATACTTCATACATAATATTATGAAATGAACGTCTTAAATAAATAATGTTTTCTAAATAATTCTAATTTATTTATACAATTACAGTACACACGAAAAAAAACACATATCATTGGAAAAAAAACAGGCATCTCCTTTCAATGATTTTTTAAAATGATCCTTATGTTGTGGATCCCACAATAATTGCTTGCTTCTATAAATGTCAACAAGTTTTAACACGTTTTCCTCTGACCACTCCATACTCAAATAATAGGTGCGCACCGAAAGCAACGAACCTCTCAGGTACCCGTCCAAATCTAAACAGCGAACCATCAAAGTGTTCGTGGAAAAAACCGACAATGAGTGGATCGTGGTGAGAGACGCGCGCGCGCCGTTCGCGCGCACCTTAAAACCCCGTCCAAATCTGACGAACATGGTGCGGCGCGCGCGCCGTTCGTGTTTGCGGCGCGCAGGTGTGTACGTACCTTAACATATTACACATCCAAGTTAACTGTTCACGGGCGGAGGGGAAGAGTTTTAGCGCTAGTGTCGCCGATCTACTGAATCTGTGGAAGGGATGTAGGAGAAAACTGTACATCCGATCACGTATTGAAATGTTTCAACTTCAATTGTGGGGGGAGAATCTCTAAACACGTGTAAAAGATCTTAACATGGTTGTCAAATTAGTCATTTCAGCACGGAACGTTCAAGCGGTCGGATCATTCAAAATCACAGTATTTGTCATTTCTCTGTTACCAGCCGCACAATAAATCACAAGTGGCAACATGCAATGAAAAGGGCAAGGAATGGATCAGCTCAATCCTAGACGTAACCCCAAAAGTAACAGGGTTGTCAAGTTAGTCATTCTGCCACTGACCGCGCAGAACGACGGATCATTAAAATACATAGTATTTGTCAGCTCTCTACCTGCCAATCAAACAACATGATACAGAGGACAGGAAGTGGCAACATAGTAAGGATTAGGAAGAGAGAGGCAGTTTGTTAGTTAAAATATTTTCCGCCTGCACAAAACACTTGGATGGGTAATAGTTACATTTTACAACGCAATTATCAAATTTGCAATAAAAAATTTAAAAAGGCGTAATTACTTAAAAATTGATGACATGTCATTTCTTAGAGTTGAGGAAAAGGTCTCCTAATATGGGATAGTAAATAAAGATTTTTTTAAAGTCTGATTAACATGAAACAAGACAGTTTAATTTTACATCTTCATATATTTAATGAATTAACTGTCACATCACACTATTTGCGTCTAAATTTACTACAGTCAGGACATAAGAAAATATTTTCTTCGACGTCACAGTCTTCATGAGCCCAGCGATAACATTTTGAACACGGTGCCCATTTCCCCCCCCACCTGTGCTTATCATCCGAAAAACGACCAGTGCAGAAAAGGCATTCAGTATCTTCGTCATTAATGTCCAAATTCGAATCACCACTTTCACCTAGATGAACATCAGACTCAGAGTCACTCAAAAATGCTTCTGATTTTCTTTTTGAAGATTTTTTTGATTCTTCTCGAATAATCTCTTTGCTGCTGTTTTCTTAGTTTCTTAGCTAGCTGAAATGCCATGCTCCTTATGTCCTTAAATCTCAGAGTATAAAATCGTTTTTCCATGGCGTCCCCTTAGTTTGACGATATAGGTTAACGGAATTTTATGCAATATTAATACATTTATTGTTATAATTTAATGTATAATTTATAATAAACACGCGAAGAAACAATTTCTCAATATGCGATAGGGTACCCAAATATGCGGTACTATCGCATATTAGGTAGACCATAGTATCGCATATTAGGAGCTAGCCATCTTGAAAAAATAAATCAACGATTTTTAGAACCACCTTCGGTTAAAAACAAAACCAATTGTCGTTAAATATAGGTAATTATATAATAAATAAGAACAATTAAACAGAGCAGCTGTATCCAATCACGTTTAAGCACAGATATCCAAGGAGCACCTAAGCTACAAAAACTTAAAATTTAATTTTTTGAACAACAACCTGTACCCGCGCTATCCAATCTCGCAATGGTGCCTTCGTTCATGGAATCATACTTGGACTTGCTGGGGACCTAATTTAGAAAACTTCCAGTAGAGTTCATCACATACTATGATCAGAATCGAAGTATCGCATATTAGGGAACTATCCCATATTAGGCACCTTTCCTCTATACCGAAAAATACAATTTTATGTTTAAAGGCTAAATGTAAAATTAATACAAATAAATAATAGTTTTAAAAAACTAAAAGAACACGCTTTATTAGAAAACTAAAAATGAAAAATAATTTTAATTTCCAATACGCTTGGGATAAAATAAAGTGGTCAACAAAAAAATCATCTCCAACACATATAGAATAAAATTAGAGTTATCAACAAAAAGAAAATAATTTTACCATCAAAAGCGTGGGGTGCTCTATATCAATTAATATATTTGATAATAAACAAATATTGGTAAAAGTAAGCTCTCTAAGAAGAAAATATAAAAATCATAAAAAGCACCCCACGCTTTTGATGGTAAAATTATTTTATTTTTGTTGATAACTCTAATTTTATTCTATATGTGTTGGAGATGATTTTTTTGTTCACCACTTTATTTTATCCCAAGCGTATTGGAAATTAAAATTATTTTTCATTTTTAGTTTTCTAATAAAGCGTGTTCTTTTAGTTTTTTAAAACTATCATTTATTTTTTAGTTTTAATTTTACAGAATAAGATAAAAATGTAAATATCTTTAAATTCGATACTATTGTCGTATGAGCTAAAAGTAATACTCTTCTATAAAAAAAACCCTCCCAGCCGGATTTGAACCAGCGACGTATGGATTACTGAAATTATATACCATTAAGAGTTCACTGCTCTACCAACTAAGTTCTTACAACGATTGACTAAAAACTCGACATGTCCGCAACCTATTATACCAGTTATCAGTTTTTTTGATTTTCGGATGATTCTGGCCAGGATTATAGAAACAAAATATGAAATTATTGTATTGTCACGGGTCCTCTACACGTACACAAAGTTTCCAGTCGATCCAATGTTTCTAAGTGGGTGAAAATCGCGTGTTGAAAGATTCCGTTACGTTGATACAAAAACACTTTTTTTGATTTTCTGATTATTATGCCCAGGATTTTAAAAAATAAATATGAAACAAAAAATTGTACTAATGTGAGTTGATTAGAATCAGAGATATAACTGAATACCGGTAATGGGATACCTATCTTCACAGCCGAGTCCTTAAAACTTGGTTAGGGTAAACACCAGTGTCAATGAAAAACTGATTTCCCTGTAAGAGAATACTAAATCACGTTTACATAACTACTCCAATTGCAAAATAATTCATGATAAAAAAGTTGCAGTGGACGGGTACACCCATACCCAAAGCAGGCTCTGTTACATCAAGATATGGGCGTCTGTATCCACAGTCAATTCAATCAATAATACATTCTCAATTTCACATTCAAAACCAAGAGTACGTCACGCAATTACCGTGTAAACTAAGCGAATTCATCAGCAAGTTGAATTTATTGTCCAGGTTTGCGGGTATTCGGAATATACAGGGGCGGCTTAAGTCAGTAAACCACTGCACATGGTTGCACACTCTACTGAGTAACACTAAGAAATTGAGATTGGAAGTTAACACCTCTTCTTCTTCTTCTTAAACTTAATTTGTAGGATTTTCATCCTGTTTATTTCCAAAATCACTCCTCGGAGGAAGACGTATTGGATGTGCATTCACTGTCTATCCATCTCTTGGCTGGTCTTCCTCTTGTTCTTCTCCCGTCCATTGGTCTATCTTCTTTAGCTCTTTTTGCAAACCGGTTTTCTTCCATTCTTTCTATATGACCCTTCCAATATTTTCGTGTATCTATAATAAATTTGGTTATGTCTTGAATATGGCATTTGTCCCTAATTTCTGTGTTGTGTATTTTATCAAATAATGTTTTCCCCTGAATAGTTCTTAACCCTTAAATTGGCGAAACAATAATTTCTCGTGCCAGATATGTAAACGTTTCGGACCGCAAAGAAAACAAAATAATATAAAACTCTTAAGTTATTATTTTAGGCTACATTATTATGTAATTTGACATAAACTTAAGTAATTTATAATCACTTGTTTTTTTATTGTTTTATAAACAAAATAAATAAAAAATGAAACCAATGTATCTTAAAAGATACATTGTGAAGTTAAGGGTTAAGATTTTCATTTCGCATGTGCTTATTATTTTAGTTTTTGTTGTATCAGCCCTAGTTTCTAGAAGTTAACACCAATATAACTAAATATATGGTCACACATATAAATGTAGTATAATAATTGAAATGATAGCTAATGACAAATGAGGGAAATTTTGAAGAAGTGGCTGAATTCAAATACCTATGAACATTAATTGCAAGCAGGAATGAAGTGTACAAAGAAATTAAACATAGGCTCAATTCAGGAAATACATACTGCCATGTAATTGTAATTGTAATATTAAGAAGATATTCCGGGCTATGTGACCGTGGTCTATGACTGTGGTGTTCCTTACAGAAGTTCCTCCCCCGACTGCGGAAGGCATCATCTGTGGCGAATTCACAGTCGAGCCTCCCACCAAGGAACACTACCTAGAAGAACTCACCACTGAAGATTTCCTTTGCAGTTGAGGGAGAAACGTCTGGAAGGAACGCCAGTCATTGACCACGGCCAAATAGCCCAGAAACTCATAATAACATGCTACTATGCATTACAGCACGTCTTCCTCTTGCTCTTCTCCCGTCCATTGCTCTATCTTCTTTAGCTCTTGTCCATTGCTCTATCTTCTTTAGCTCTTTTTACAAGTCTGTTGCCTTCGATTCTTTCCACACGATCTTTCCAATATTTTCGCCTGTCTTTAATAAATTTGGTTATGTCTTGAATTTGACATTTGGCTCTAATTTCTGTATTGTGTATCCTATCAAATATTTTTCCCTTGAATAGTTGTTAAGATCATCATTTCACATGTGCTTATTAATTGTTTAGTTTTTGTTTTATCAGTAACCATTGCGCTACAAGCCAGAAGGTCGAGGGTTCATGTCCCGGTGGGGTCAGGATTTTTAAAGTGACCCAAACCTTCTGGCGGCACTATGGCCCTGGGATCGACTCAGCCTCTAACAGAAATGAGTACCAGACGCTTGTTCTGGGGTAAAGACGGCCGTCACGCAGTGCTGTCAACCCGGCTGACATCAAGTGCCGATTGTCCAGAAAAAGTGGGAGCCTTAATCTCCTACTACCCCAAGAGCCTCCTGAGGCCTGTTGTGGGATTACTTTTACTTTTATCAGTAACATGATTTGAGGGAATTAAACAACAAATAAGCCACATACACTGCGATGGGCAGGAGACTTGTGACAAAAATGGGGAATGAAAGAGCGGCGTGTAAACCTCTTGTAGGAAAACCAGAGGGAAAACGCCAAGAATGAGGTGATATATAATGATGATGATGATAATACTATTACTACTACTACTACTACTAATAATAATAATAATAACAACAAAAATAACAATGAACTACATGGTCTTTATAGGAAGCCAGATATAATAAGAACAGCTAAGTCTCGTAGACTGCGATGGGCAGGACAAGTTGTGCGTATGGGGAATGAAAGACGTGCATGGAAGCTTCTTGTAGGAAAGCCAGAGGGAAAACGCCCAGTTGGTAGACTAAGAATGAGGTGGGAGAACAACATTAACTATGATTTGAGGGAAGTAGATTATACAGGGAATGATTGGCAAGCATTAGCTCAGGATATGGATGTATGGAGAGCTTATGTCCGCGCGGTCATGAACCTACGGGTTCGATAGTGCCAGTGAGTAAGTAAGTAAGTAAGTAAGTAAGTAATAACAATAATAATAAACTTGTCTTGAGGTAAATAGATTAGGCAGGGGATGATTTTAAAACATTAGTTGATGATAAGTATGTAAGAAGGGCTTATGTCGGCGATACGGGTTCGATAGAGCCAGTGAGTTAGTTATGAAAGAGACTGAATCTCACCTGACAACAAGATGCATCTGAATCATCTGTCTGGTACATGCAGTCATCTGTAAGATGCAGTACACATGCGAACTGGATGACCGGGGTGTGCCTGTAGAGTGGGCGGGGTTGCAAGTATCAGGGGACCTGCTTCACAAGGCCGCACTACGCCCAATTTCGGCATTCCTGTCTTCTCGTTGCGACAGAACTTCTAGTATAAAACCTGAGACGCCCGGTCTAAGACCCAGTCTCCACCCGACTTCGCAACAATGGCTATCAAGGTATAGTAACTGCTTTTATCTTCATACAACCCTCCATTCTCTACATTACCGGGCATCTGTCAACAATTATTACAATTATTATTATTATTATTATTATTATTATTATTATTATTATTTAATATTATTATTATCATCATCATCATTATCATCATCATCATCATTATATATACACACATGTATATTGCGCGATAGTGCGTTCTGTCGTACTTACAACAATAGCGACCCTGACTAAAAGTTCAATTTGCTAAATTTCGGGGTGCCAACTTAAATAACTATACTGTAATATTACCTACCTCGTGCGGGAAGTAAAACCACTGCGTTATGTATACTAAGTACAATGTATATACAAAAATATATTCAAAAGGTAGTGTTAACATACATTATAAGAAACAAATAGCTGCATTTTAAATGAACTGAACTTTATTTGAAACAATATAAAGTAAAGTAAAGTGATACCAGACAGGCCTCAGGAGGCCCTTGGCGTAGTGGGAGGTTAAGGCTCCCACTTTTTCTAGACAATCGGCACGTGATGTCAGCAGGATTGTCAGCCCTGCGTGACGGCCGCTTTTACCCCCAGAACAAGCGTTTCGTACTCATTTCCGTTAGAGGCTGAGTCGACCCCAGGACCATAGTGCCGACAGAGGGTTTGGGTCAGTTTAAAAATCCTGACCCCCATGGGGCTCGAACCTTCGACCTTCCGGCTTGTAGCGCTGTTCCTTAACCGCTACGCTACGGCGCGTCCCCTTGAAACAATATAAAACAATAAATTCGTACTTGCCGCCATTTTATGACTGAAACTGCGGGTTCAATAATCCCAATGATATAGTTTATTATTATTATTATTATTATTATTATTATTATTATTATTATTATTAT
Organism: Diploptera punctata; assembly: GCA_030220185.1. Lineage (NCBI taxonomy): Eukaryota > Metazoa > Arthropoda > Insecta > Blattodea > Blaberidae > Diploptera > Diploptera punctata. The sequence continues at coordinate 112,460 of JASPKZ010009120.1, forward strand.
TATTATTATTATTATTTAAATTTCTTCCCCAGTCTTCTATTACGCATTGGAAGGACTTCTCTCATCCTAACTTCATCCAAAAGAGATAAACTGATAAAAGAATACAGCGATTTTAAAGGTGTTCAATTATACTTTAACTAACTATGACAAAAACAAAACTCATGTTAAATGAAAGAGTAACCTTTTCAGTTTATATTATAAGTTCATAAGTGTTCAATGTGAGCTCCGGTTGTTACATGACACACATCCAACCTGTACGCTAATTCTTCTCATACATTAATAAGCATGTCTGGATTGATGGCAGCAACAGCTTCTCGAATCCTCTCAACTCGGGCAGGTTAGGAGGCAATGGAGGTACGTAGACTCTGTACTTTACAAAATCCGAAAGGAAAAAAATACCATGGGGTGAGATCCGGTGATCTAGGAGACCACTGGAGATAAGTCCTGTCATCTGGACCATGACGACCAATCCAGTAATGACAGTGTGGAAGATCTTACGAAAACGCTCACATATGCACCCTTACAGCTTACAATTGTTACAGGCTCTAAAGCCTACTGATTACACTGACTTTGCGCTTGAAATGTTGCAGCAGCAACATTCTCCTCAGAACTCTTGGTCGTCCCACACTATTACCTTTACACAAACAACCGGTCGTTGCGAACTTATTATGCCATCGACGGATGTTGTTGGTAGTGGGGGGATCACGAATAAACTGCCTACGAAACGCACTACCACTGGTGATATATGGGAAGTGAGGCCTGGGTCCTGAAGGAAAAGGGAAAAAAAGTAAAGTACAGGCAGCGGAAATGAGATGCCTATGGGCTGTGAAAGGTTGTATAAGAGAAGAACATATGAGGAGTGAGAATATTAGAGAGGAACTAAAAGTACAACCACTTCTTCAACAAACAGAATAACACAGGGACAATTGGATAGAGCATATGTAAAGAATGACAGTGAATAGGATACCAAAGATGGCATTGATGTATAATCCGGAAATGAGATTCCTACGGGCTGTGATAGGTTGTAAAGAGAAGAACATATTAGAAATGAGAATATTAGAGAGGAACTAAAAGTACAACCATTTCTTCAACAAATAGAACAACACAGGAACAATTGGACAGAACATTTGCAAAGAATGACAGAGAATAGAATACCAAAGAAGGCACTGATGTATAATCCTGTAGGACGAAGATCGATGGGAAGACCAAGAAAGCGCTGGGATGAACATATGTGAGATCGGAACTGGCAAAGACCTAATCCGTGAAGTTGATGATGATGATGATGATGATATGAAAGAAAGATTAAAAGAAAAAAAGCACGAGAACAATTTAAATGCTTTGGAATTTGTTAGATGATGCCCCGAGCAGTTTATAATAATACAGTTCAGAGAGATGTTAATTTATCTGTCAGATAAAATAGATGGCTGTTATCTAACTTGATGTTTTAATAAACATTGTTTGAAAACGTTAATTATGTAATTATACTGCACAGGTTACGTGTTGTTTCTCGTGTCGTGGATGTAATATTTGTTTTGATTGCAATATTATACGTAAAGTCACGAACTTGAATGTCAAGTTGATCGTGTGCTTTAATGACTTACTTGAGCGTAATCTAAGTTCATTACTGGGCGGATACAAACTGTAATAATAACAAAAACAATAATAAAAACAATTATAATAATTTCAACGATATCAAAAACATAATAAAACAATAATGACTATTTAACTCATAGTCGTAATGAGAGATATCTCCGCAAATTAACTTCTTTGACAAGGATATCGATTCAACAATGTACGATCGATATGGTACAGCAACAAATACCAAAAGAAAACAACTTCAAAAATTACAACAAAAAAGTTAGTTCTGTTGCTCTAAAAGAATTATGAAGTATTGTATAATGAATCTGTATTACTGTTAATAGTTATTTCTCATACGATCGTCTGTTGTTGATTTTTCCCAAGCCCAAAGAGACTTAACAGTACAGATATGCTATTTATACAGCCAGCTTACAAATCGCCCGGAAGTAAGATCGGAATACATAACCTCACATTTGGTAAATATTAAACATTATAATTACCTTTAGCTTCTGATGTTGTATTATTTGCTAAATAGTCACTCCAAATCCAAAGCGAGGTTGAGTTTTTCATTAGACAGAAAAACACAACCTCTTGTTAGATTACGGTTGATAATTTATTTATAAACATGTAAAGTGATCCCACTACAGGCCTCAGGAGGCCCTTGGGGTAGTAGGAGGTTAAGGCTCCCACTTTTTCTTGACAATCGGCACTTGATGTCAGCCGGGTTGTCAGCCCTGCGTGACGGCCGCCTTTACCCCAGAACAAGCGTCTGGTACTCATTTCAGTTAGAGGCTGAGTCGACCCCAGGGCCATAGTGCCGCCAGAAGGTTTGGGTCAGTTTATAAATCCTGACCCCACCGGGACTCGAACCCTCGACCTTCCGGCTTGTAGCGCAGTACCTTAACCACAACGCTACGGCGTGCCCCCATTTATAAACAGGTTTACAATGTAATAATACATCTTCCTGTGCCCAAAGCTTTTTATATTTTTATCTTCTTTCTCCATTCTTCTCCATCTTCCTTTTCCAATTCTTCCAGACCTAGATCCCTCATACCTCTTCTTACATTATCCACCCATTTAAATCTAGGTGGACCTCTCTTTCCTTTCTCTGGTGCAATCCATTCCAAAGCTTGTCTGGGTAATCTTTTCTCTGGCATCCTACGTATATGACCATACAATTATAGTTGTCTGTACCTCACAAAATTTAATATTGAATTTTGGACTTTGATTTGTTGTCTGATGATTTTATTTCTGATCTTATCCAATTTACAATGTCTAGTTGAGCGTCTAAAACAATCAATTTCAGTATACATAAGTTTTAAACTCAAATTTTTATTCAACTGCCAAGTTTCTGCACCTTAAGGACTCTATTTCTTGATGTGGAAATATGTGAGCAGCCTAATTTCAGGAAGTAGGACAAGATGATGATAATCTGTCACTGGCATCACTTTCATTCCATATTTGTGCCACATGTCCTGCCCGATGCAGTCTGCGAGACTTAACTGTTCTTATTGCATTAGAATTCAACGATCACAATAAATTGTTTGATACAATATTATTTGCCGATGATCAAGTAGTGATTTTCAGTTCTGAAGATGATCTACAAACAGTTATTTTTAATTTTTTTCCAATTATAATTTAAAATTTCAAAGAATAAAACTAACAGTTTAGCATTTAAAGACATGATACCTTAACAGCAAAAATGGTAACCGATGATAAAATTTTAGAGTAAGTGAATAGTTTTAAATATGTAGGTTTCAATGATTTATCATTGAAGATATTAATGATAAAATAAATTTAATCTAATGTGTGGCACTATTAAAATAATCCTTAAAAAACAAGAAATTAAAAAAAAAATTATAAAGTAATGGCTGTTCCTGTATTGATGTATGGATCAGAATGTTGGACGATCACTAAAAGGCAAGAACAAAGATTGGAAGCAATTGAGATGAGATTTCTACGAAATATAGCAGGATATATTCTGCTGGATAAAAAACGAAATGAAGATATACGAAAGGAACTAAGTATTTTCAAACATACAGATCGAATAGTTAAATATAGGAACGCATGGGAAAAAAATGTTGATAGAATGCCAGAAAAAAAATCCAAAATTATTGATGAATTATAAATCACACGGAAGGAGAAATGTTGGACACCCACACAGAAGATGGCCTGAACAATTCTAACAATTCTAGCTTTCATGAAACCGGAACGAACTAACGGCTCAATCCTTGGACGACGAAGAAGAAGAAGAAGTAAACTAACTCACTGACACTATCGAACCAGCAATTTTCTTTGTCATGGATCCCCTGAAATAGGCCTAATTCCAGGCAGGGATCCGAATGGGAGACTATTTTACCTTTTTAAAAATTTACCCCAGAGGAATCATTGTCGTCTTACCTTGCTGGTTGTATTATAGTGGATTCTGAAGGAATGAAACCGACCAGAAAGGTATTCTCCAAATACAATGAAATCCAACCATTCAAGTAGAATTTGCTATAAAGCTATAATTTAAATACATTTCTTGCGATGTTTGTTTTCTCGCAAAATAACTGTCATTTAACATTTGTATAAGAAAAGCAATATCGAGTCAATCAGAAAAGATCGGACCGTTAAGAGCATGGGGTTAACCTGAAAGCTGAATTTTAGTGCGACATTTTCAATGTTCTATCGGATGCATTAATTTTTTTCTCTCAATCAAACTTGGTATACAGGATTTAATTTATTTAAATATAGATAGATTATCGATTGATTAATGTCTTTGACATCGTCCGATTCCTAATAGCCAATTTTGTCGGTCCATCCAATCTCCTGGTTGTAGATGTTTCTCCGTCATGTATATTTTCCCCTGATTCCAGGAAGTTTTAAGTCATCCTCTGCCTCGTCTTCCCTCAGGTTTACATTCCAAAACACATTTTGGTAGTCAATTATCATCCATTCGCTGGACATGTCCGTATCATCTTAATTGCTGTTATTAAAAAAAAAAGTATATTTATACCTTCAAAGAACGAGCAGGGGCGCAATGGTCCAGAGTCGCCAGATGCAGGAAAAGCTGGAGAACGATGGAGAGCCAACTGTGCATTAACTAATCACAGAACAGACAGTGTATACAAACCAAGTGCTACATCCAAGTCAACTTCTCACCACGGAGTAGCTCACCGGGTGACACTCTCAAATAGAGCTTAACCCCTGTACAGGGAGGCCTTTGCCCTAAAGGGACATATCAGGCTTTATTTATTTATTTATATATTTTTACATTCCGTGAAATAGCAAATAGGACCGTAAGTTCGACTTGCTAAGTGATTCGCATAATATAACGAAAAAAAATGGTGCCTAAATCGAAATTTGAATCCAAGATTTCCAGTTTTACGCACTGCCGCACTAAACCATTGTGCTATACTTACGTAATCCAGGAAGAGAGACAAATATTTCTCTATTTTAAATTCCCGCGTACCCCTATAAGAGAATTTATATTCACAGTACAACAGTTTACACAATTTATTATTATTATTATTATTATTATTATTATTATTATTATTATCATCATCATCAACTATCTATCTATCTTCGGGTTTTTACAGCTGCTGCCGTCTTCCCGTGCCAAACCTCCAAAGCCTACGGTCTTGGGCATCTTCGATGCTTAGCCCTCTAGCTTGCATTACTGTCTTCATGTTTTCCTTCCATGTTAACCTTGGTCTTCCTCTTTTCTTCTTTCTGTTTGGATGCCATTCATATAGTTGCTTCGGCCATCGCTCATCTTCCATTCTTAAAACATGTCCTAACCACTTTAATTCCTTTTCCTCAATTCTTTCAATTATGCTTTCTTCTGCTTCCATTATGTTTCTAATTTCCTTATTTGTGACACGTTCTAATTTAGACTTTCTGGCACTTCTTCGTAAATAATCAATTTCTAGAGCTATTAGTCTATTTTTGTAGTACTTATTGATTGTCCATACCTCACTTCCGTACATTGCAACAGATTCCACCAATGTTTTACCAATATATTTTTTTGTGTCTTTCCAAATATGCTTATCCCACCATATGGAATTTAATGATGATATTATTTTGCTATCATCATCAACAGTACCATTATTATTATTATTATTATTATTATTACTATTACTATTATAGACTAACTTTAACTGGCTGGCATTATCGGACCCTTAGGTTCACGACCGCGCGAAAATAAGCTCTCCATACATACCTATACTGAGCTAATGTTTTACAAACATCCCTCAAATCATGGTTAATGTTATTCTGCCATCTCATTCATGGTCTACCAACTGTTATTTTTTTCCCTCTGGTATTCCTACACGAAGCTTCCATGACCTTCTTTCATCCACCATTCGTGCCATATGTTCTGTCCAACGCAGTCTATGAGACTTAACTGTTATTAAATCAGGTTTCCCACAAATATTATGCAGTTCACTGTTATGCAGTCTTCTCCATTTGCCTGTCTGTTCATCTCTTTTTGGCCCAAAAATGTACCTAACTAAGAACTTTAATCTCAAATATTCGACATATTTCTCCTCTCTTTGATTAAGGTCCACGTTTCGCATCCATATATTATTAACGTTATCATCATTATAAAATAAATAGAAATTATTAGATAAAAATGAGAATTCAAGTGTAGCAATTGAAATGAGAATATTTGATGGAAGAAGAATCACTCGAGGAGGGTACTGAACACAGCTATGTAGTGGAACAAAGATGGCGATGACCGCAACTCGTTCATCTGACGATCGAGACTGAATCTAACTTTCCGAATCACCCTCGTACAAACCTGGTAACATTGGACAAAATGCATAAGCTCTCCACAAATCCCTATTCTGACCTAATTATTTCCAATCATCTCCTTTATAATTCACCTCACTTAAATAATAATCGTTATGGTCACCATAGTCCATTCATGAATTTAGATCATCCAAAAGTCTTTTGGGCGGACCTCCTGGTCTTTTTCTTCCTGCACATTCAGAACTTAACAGCTGCTTGTCACTTAAATCATGGTTAATATTATTCTCCCTCCTCATTCTTGCGCATTCTCTCTGGTTATCCTACAAGAAGTTTCTATATTTCCCTTTCATTCCCCATTCGTGCTATATGTTGTGCCCATCGCAATCTAGGAGTTTATTATTAAAATCAAATAATCCTCTAGGATTAAATAGAAATATTGATAAATTCCCTTTTCATCCCTACTTTTCCATTAAAGATACTTTTGAGTATCTGGAATTTTATAAAAATCATGTACCTCACTCTCATGCAGTCTTCTCCAGTCACCTGTCTGTTGTTCTCTCTGTGGACCAAACACTTTGCTAGGGTCTGAATTCTCAAATATTCATTATATTTTCTCCATCCACTAAGTGTTATATCCAAATAACTGGAAGAAAAAATATATATACTTCAAATTTAACATTTTTAGAGAAGTTGGGACAAGAATCCCTGTAATGCATAGTAGCTTATTTCCAGTGTTGAGGTATATTTAATCACTTACTAAACCTCATTCTTGTTTGTAATTATTGTTTTCTAGGCATTTTAAATCAACCACTTAATTAAAAATCCCATCATTTGTCACTACATTATTATCTATCGACAGTGGCGTAACAGCCAATACTGGGCCTTAATATCTCCCTTATTAGGAGTTACTAGAACAAGTTAATTCAGTTACGCTTGTTTCCCAAAGATGTCATGAATGGTATGCGGTCAACATACCAACCCAATGAGACATAGAGTAGGTAACTAAAATATTACTAGGATGAAAAATGTCGGTAAATTTTGTTTAAAGGCCTCTTTATTCAGACTTAAGGATCTTTTACGAACTTTAAAATCTTCAGACTCGGGCAACCTACTGCTTAAAGTCCTTTCCGGAGGACTTGCTCTTTATAATTTTTCACCATTTGCCATTAAGTGTACATTAAATGATTTTGTTTGTTTTAATTTCAGTTGTTCATCCTCGCCGCTGTAGTGGCCGTAGCCCGCGCCGGAGTCATCGGCGCCCCCGCGGTATATGCTCCCGGTGCCCCCATCGCCGCTAGAGCATACGCCGCCCCCTTGGGATATGCCGCCCATGCTCCCGTCGCCTATGCCGTTCCCGCTGTAGCACACGCTCCCCTCGCCTACGCCGCCCCCGCCGTCGCTAAGGTAGCCGCTGTCGACACCGACTACGACCCAAATCCTCAGTACAGCTACGCTTACGACATCCAGGACGCTCTGACCGGAGACTCCAAGGGACAACAGGAGAGCCGCAGCGGAGATGTTGTACAGGGAAGTTACAGTCTTGTCGAACCTGACGGTACTCGTCGTACTGTTGAATACACAGCTGATCCCGTCAACGGATTCAACGCTGTTGTCCACCGTGAACCTGCTGTAGCTGCCGTCGCCAAGGTCGCTGCCCCTGTTGCCGCTTATGCCGCCCCCGGCGCTAAAGGTCCGCTGCACCCTCTTGCCTATGCTGCTCCTGCCGCTTATGCTGCCCATGCTTACCCCGCTGCCTATGCTGCCCATGGTTACCCCGCTGCCTATGCTTCTCCTCTCCACACCAAGGCCATCATCGGTTAAGCGTCTACTTCCTATTATCTAGCCTTTTTTAAATCTATTTATTCGCCTACTGTACAAACCCATTTATTCGCATCATGATATTTCAGTGAATAAACACTACATAAACCTACTTTTGTCATCATTTTATGTAAATCCCTTTCTTCCTAGTCCTGATGAAGGGTGGCCATATTAATTAAAAAAATACATTATGCAGGAATTGCGTAAACTAAGCGAATTCCTCAATTTACGGTCTTCATTTTATGGAATATTATATTTCTTCATTTCATAACAGAACCCTAAATACAACTTCCAATTTGAAAGAAAACAAAACAAACAAAAAAAAATCACTCGGCAGGATATTGAAAGTTTCCCACCTAGAATAATGTATTTCGGGTTAATCAATTCTCAATTCCTAATGGTACGACTTGTATGGTTAAGGAACACTAATTTACTCTTTAATTAATTGTTATATTAGGCCCGGAGAAAAATGCGGCCGATAGAACGTCAACAGAAACACACACACACACACACACACACACATATATATATATATATATATATATATATATATATATATCGTGGTCATTTTCATGTCTACACTAAGTATTTTTCAAAAATATTTTCATGAGAACTAAATAATAGCAGATAAACTAACAATATGAAAAATAAATATTTAGCACTCCCAGGAAAGAATGGCTTTTTAAATATTTTTAATCATCTACTGTATAAATTCACTTAACCGCATTATAATATCCAAGTGAATAAACGCAACATAAACTTATTTTTATCATAATTCTATCTAAATGCTATATTTTCTAACACTAATATGAAAACACGAATATTAACATAATGAATATCTTAGGTTTAGGCTGAGTTGAACCTGTTCTCAAGATGTTATTCAGGTCTTCCTGTAACTCAATGCTTATATTGGGATAGAAACTAATTTGAATTCATTCTCTGGATATGATTTAACCAATTATTTTGACTTGTGCTGGTTCGAGACTCCAAGGGGGAAGACATTTTATCATGGAATTTCGGTCAGTACCGGTATGTAACCGGTGCCCACCCAGCATCGTGAAGCATCTGGGTAGCTACAATAAGTAGCTGCTCCAGATCGAGGAAACCAGCTATAATGGCTGGGGGACCCGATATACTGACCACATGTCACCACTACACTGGCTGGATCTTCGTCTAGCTCTGTGATTAACACATGTGGATGTGAGGCCATCAGCCGGATGGTAGGCCAAGGACCTTCAGGCCTATCGCACGATGCAGTATTTTTTTAGCTTTTGATATGTTTAGATATCTTCTACTTTTAACTTTTTACCAAATAGCAACAATTCTCTTCTTATCCAACCTTCTTACACCTAGATCAGATTAGAACAACGTATGGGCTCGGGTCTTCAATGTTCGTGACACGACAACATTGTATAGTCGGCCCGGTGATTTAGTTTACAGTGGTATAGCCATGTCAAAAGAATGCCAGAGCAAATATTGCCTAAACCTATTATGGAATGGATCCCACTGGAAAGGAGGAAGAAAGGAATACCAAAGAAAACCTGGATAGGGGTGCGCAAGCGGCTATGATTATCAGAGGATTGGAGGAAGAACAATGGATAGACAGAGACGAATAGCGTTTGGTTTCAGGAAGACGGCAGAAGCTGCCATGAACCGGATGATGATGATGATGATGATGATGATGGAAACAGTTGCCTTTGATGCAACTTCATTAGAGTAACCATAGTTGGTTGTTATGGATGAATGAAAATGAAATGAAGGGTTGGGACCAGATATTCTATGCCACATTATGGAAAAAATTAACATACAGCCATCTACAGAGGTCTGACCATTCATTCTCCTCACTGCTCAGTAGATAGAAACCAAAGATCTTTCAACTCGTGAGTCAACGACTCAGGAATCTATTTCCACCAATAAGAGACCACTATTCTCGCAGTCACCCGCGAAATGCAAACGCTTCTAATACAATGAGTCACTCTATTGTAGAATTGGGTTGAATTGTGTTAGCCTTAGCCTGTGGTTTCAATAGATAGACACAGTTTGCAATACTTACCCTAACCGGGATATGGTATTGTCACTGGTACTCACCTGAAAAAGAAATAATATATAAATTATTTCATTCATATGATGTAATTATTTGTAATGTGCACACTTTACAGAAAACAGAATATATGTGTTTGGGAAAAGATATGGATGGCCTCATATAGTGGTTAAGGCACTGAGCTACAAGCCGGAGGGTCGAGGGTTCAAGTCCCGTTGGGGTCAGGATTTTTAAACTGACCCAAACCCTCTGGCGGCACTATGGCCCTGGGGTCGACTCAGCCTCTAACGGAAATGAGTACCAGACGTTGTTCTGGGGGTAAAGGCGGCCGTCACGCAGGGCTGACAACCCGGCTGACATAAAGTGCCGATTGTCTAGAAAAAGTGGGAGCCTTAATCTCCCACTACCCCAAGGGCCTCCGGGTCTGTTGTGGGATCGCTTTGCTTTACATATTCGAAACAGGAAAAATAAAAAAAAAGTGAATTTTTAAAAATATTTTGGGTCAATAATTACATGTTTAGGTACATGTGAAAGAGACGTACTAACTAAAATTTCAATGGCAAAAAATGCAACTAAGAACTTACATGGAATAATTTGGAACAAAATTAATACGAATGAAACTAAAATGAAAATTAATAAGAGCGTAATACAGAATATTTTGTCATATGGAAGTGAAACTTGGTCTTTAACGGAATTACAAAAGAATCAAATTAGAACGGTTGAATTTGATTATTTTAGAAGAAGCCTTCAAAAAACAAAACAAGATAAAATAAGAAGTGAATTCCTTTGTAGAGAAATGAATGTCACCACATCTGTTGTTAAGAGAATTGAAAATCAAACTGTTAAATGGTATAGCCATGTACAAAGGATGGAAAATGAAAAATGGCCAAAACTTATATACCAATGGTCACCCCCTGGAAGAAATAAACGTGGCAGATCAAGATGGAAATTGAAAACATATGTCAGAACTATAATGGATGAAGGAATTTGGAAGAAGGAGATTGGAATGATAGAAATAAATGGAAACTGAAGACGGCAAACCTATAAGTGGGGGAAAGCCCAAGAAGAAAAACTTCGCAAACTAAGCAACTTTCTCAGCAAGTCGTAATAATTACCTGATTTTAATTATTTGTAGAATATATTTACATTTTATTAATTACGAATTCACTGTAGCTACCAAACCCTCCAATGGTATTTTTACCTTGTAGGGTGGAACAGCTTGCGTGCTTAAAATAACTCCTAGAGCTATGCCGAGCAAACAATACACTGGACGGCACAGAAAGTGCTGTGACTAAACCGACAGACGACCGGCGATAGCATTGTTGCCGAAAGGTTTACCCATGTCAGACAGATGGAAGACAATAACCCAGACGAAAAAAGTACCTTAGTAATGAGAGTAAAGATTATTTCCACCGCAAAAATACAACCGTCAAAAAACGCAGACATGGGATCCACTGGCACAAAATTTTCCGGAAGTAAAATAGTCCCCCATTCGGTTCTCTGAGCGGGGACTTCTTCAGGGAATCCATGGCAAAGACTCAAACACAGGGACATTATATAGTAGTGGAGGCACTAGAAATATTAAGGCAATAATTAGATAAATCACGCATGGACATAGAGGCAAGGACCATAATCTCTAAGCCACCAATACCGATGATTCACCAGAAATTCGAAATTAAAAATTGTTTGTTTCGACCGAATGCACATATGTTTACTCTATTATATATCCCCGGTCGGTGCAGTTTTTCTGGGTGAGGTTTTTATCGGGGTTTTTCCTTACCTGTAAGACAAATGTCAGGAAAAATTTAAGGCCCAAACGGTCCCCGAAATCATATGGCCATCATCATCATCATCATCATCTTTCACCGGTGTGGAATGCAACGGGAATCTACCACACCTACAATTTCCTAGTAAAGCTGCAATATATATATATATATATATACACACACACTTAATCAATAATTATCTTTCTTTTTTTAGAATTTACATAGAACGTCATTTTGCATAGAATCCCTTCCCCACATTCCAATGGGATATCATAAAAATTTCATGTCTCAAGAACAACATAAACTAGTGTATTTCTCAGCAAGTCAAATTTATGGTCCGATTATGTTGGTTTATGCAATATTTATTTATTTTGTTAATCCTTAAATTGGAGAAACTGAATTTCTTATATAGTGACTCAGTATTTTAGTTTTCAGGCGCTTTGCTTCGTGGTTAGGAAGATATATTTTGCACGGATAAGTATGTAGCATATTAAGCGGCGTTGTCACGTTTTATCCACTGGCACTATCATACGTATTATAATACTGTAAAAGACAATAATTGCAACGCTGTTAAGATAATTATATCCACGCGGAGTTGACATGGAAACGTAATTTTATACGTCAATCGATTAGGTCCAAATGGACATAGGGACCAAAGAAGACCAAAACATCGCTGGGAAGATCAAGACTATCGTCGTTAGGTTTACCGTCACAGGCCACATGGCCTAAATCGAATTTGTTCATGATAACGATGATGATAGGTACAGGCAAGTACATACATTTTTATCATGGCCATTTTCGATGTCTACTAAATAAGATCGGAAATATACATATATATTATGGCGTCCTAAGACATAAAGGAGTTTTTTTTTTTCGCAAAATCGAATACGCATAACCTGTTTTTTTTTACCGTAATAACTCAACAAATATTGTTGAGATTGGATCATGACAACCCGTGCCGACTTTATGCCAAACATAGGACACAGAATTTGTACTGGGTTAGTATAGAAGGATTCTAAAACTAAACGTTTATTTAGTAAATAAAACAACGATATGCCCAAAATGCATAATTTAAATAATTTACTCTTTTACAATAAAAAAAATATTCAAATTTTCTTTTCAAAGTTTGCAAGCACTGACATGTTTCGAAGCAAGCCAGGAGCCTATGTACACCAAACTGCACTTACACTTGTTTTAGCATTATACAAATAAATTAAGAGGGTATGCGTTTAAAATAAAAGACTTAGATTTTTTTAGGACACCCTAATGTATATACTGTGCAGTTCTGATTTCTTTAGCCGCTTTTGTGGCGTCTATGGTGTATGGTGCGGTAATAGGGCAGGGCGAGTTGCAAATGTTGCCAGCAACTACCCTCAGTTTAGAAAACATTATAGTTACTACACGTTGAGTTTTCGTATTTATTAGTTCTGTGTTAGTGAATATTTTTGTTGTATAATAAGTTAAGAGTGTTCATTTTTTTTCTAATGCCACCGGGTTATCTTTTTTGACATTTCTGGCTTTCTCCCCTGGCATTGGCAGAATTGTAACCCATTTCTTAGGTTGGGGCATCTGAAAGGCGGAGTTACGTTACCCCGATGATATGATGGATGATAAATTATATTAAAGCGCCAGGAGAGTTCTTAAACTAAACTTAACCTAAATTCCAGACCATGGGCAACCACAGGAATAATTCCCTTTAAGAAAAAAATCCTAAGTTTGGCCGGGAATCGAACCCAGGACCTCATGAACAGTAGTGAGGAACGCTGACCACTAGCCCATGAGGTTGGTCGAGTGTTCATTATAGGATATCGCTGTTTTTATAATAATTAATGTTATTATTAATAATATTATTAATAATAATAATAATAATAATAATAATAAAATGTTTTTGCATGGCTACTAGTTCACTCCTCCACTGGATAATGTTCCCTAGTGCCACGCACCAACAGGGCTACAGTTACTGGACGAGATCTGAACCCGAACCTCTGGGTTATATATATAAGAAACGTACACGTTTGTATTGGATTTGTCCGGTGGTGTAATGGATAGCACGCTGGGGTACCAACCCATAGGTCCGGGTTCAAATCCCGTCCAGGCATTTATTTTTCTTATCATGTCATATATATATATATGTTATAAATATATTTTTGACAGTTGGCAATGAAGGCAAATGTGATATGAAAAGAAAAATGAATGCTTGAGTCGGGATTTGAACCCGAGTCTCTAAACTCTGTACGTTTAGCGGTCTAACAACCTGAGCTACCCAAATATTCCAACACAAACATACATTTTTCTTAAATATATAGTATTCTCAATTCACACAAGAGGTAGCGGAAAATCATTCCGAATGACATCTAGTGGCCAACATAACAGTTAAGCAAATTTTTAAAGAGGATATTTACTTTATAGCAGTAACGCTAGTATATCTATATGTTATAAATATATTTTTGACATTTGGCAATGAAGGCAAATATGATATGAAAAGAAAAAATTAATGCTTGAGTCGGGATTTGAACCCGAGTCTCTAAACTCTGTACCTTTAGCGCTCTAACGGCCTGAGCAACCCAAGTATTGAAATATTCATAACAACAATCTCAATAGCTTAATTCCTTCGCTAGTAGAAAGGTTATTGTTATTACGATTTTTTGAAAAAATACCGATACAGTGCGCTTATGAAAGTGCAATAAAGTAAACCCAAGTCTGTAATTATCAATAATTGGATATTAGTGATGTCGCCCTTGGAATTGTTTCCTTGGTTCGCTAGTGGTTTTGTTGCTAACTGCAAGTAAAAGGGCAGACCCTCCTACACTCTCGATGGGTCGTGTACACTTTCAGCCATTACGACCTTGCGATCAGAATTTTACTCAAGGCTATGCCAGGCTGACGACCTCCTTATCGTTTGTGGAATCTGCTAATGGCAATAGAAAGTATATCCGATCTACGGGATTTTAGCGAATTCCAAAAAAAATGAAGGCATTGACGCCGTATTTTTTTTTTAATTTTCAAACAAATTAATCCTACTTAATATGCATCAAAACTGATCATGACAATATATATATATATATATATATATATATATATATATATAAAGATGCCACGGAGAGTTTCTAGAATTAAATAAAGTTATTGTAGAGCTTTTCATAAGTAATGCCACGAGTGATTTCCAAATTATCGATAAATTCACGACTCACGAAGTGAGGAGTGAATTTATCTAGAGAATTTGGAAATCAAGAGTGGCATTTGTTAGGACTATTTAACGAATAAAATAAAGCTGTTTACTCACAAATCATTATTTAACTACAGTTATTTAAAAATATTTTTATATTTAAAGTAAACGGTGATGTTTGAAAACTAATGAGAAACGATAGGTAGCCTACGCTTCTACTGCTTCTTTTGTTTATCACTGCAACCAGATCATACTATTTATTGCCAAAGGAACGCAATATTGTAAGAATGCTCTCTAGTGGAGAAAAATGAAACACATCAATCTGTATATTAATTCATTTTTGATGTCGTATACATTTAAGAAAGTGCAAACAGTGGTTTCTTTTTTTGGTGGTATAATCAATTGCTACAAATGTTGACATGTAAGCACTATTATATACAATCTGGTAGCCGTATTTGTTATAGGCTCAGTCACTGCAAAATAACGGTCAGACCTGTTCAGAATATTAAAAAGGAGGAGCTTTGCTTAATATATGATAATCCTAACGTTGATAATTATTTCGTGAAACACGTCTCTGATTGGTTTGTAATACAGAAATCATTGAAACGTGATTGGTCATTGACTCCCATTTGGGGCATGAGTTAAATAGTCAACATAATCTGCGTTGTTTTTATTACGAGAAAACCGATTCCAACTCAACTAATAACTATATATATATATATATCATCATCATCATCATCATCCGGTATCATGGCAGCTGCCGCCGTCTTCCGGAAACCAAACGCCATTCCTCTCTGTCCATCCACTGATCTTCCTCCAATCCTCTGATATCCATAGCTTCTTATATCCCTTTTATCCAAGTTTTCTTCGGTCTTACTCTCTTCTTCCTTCCTATTGGGATCCATTCCATAACAATTTTAGGCAATATTTGCTCTCTGGCATTCTTTTGACATGGCCATACCACTGTAATATTTTCTTTTCTATAATGTCTATGATGTCCGGATCCTCTTGTACACCCATAATTTCCCATATTTCTTTATTTCGCATTCTATCCATTCTAGATTTTCCAGCTGATCTTAAAACATCCATTTCTGTACATAAAATTATTTTCATTTCCCTGGTAGGAATTTGCCAGACTTCAGCACCATATGTTAAAATGCTCTGAATTATGGTTTGATATATTTGTATTTTTCTACTTTTTGTGATACTTTTGCTCCACCAAACATACACATGCACACATATAGAGTTGCAATAAAGCCGCTACAAAGCAAGCAACAGTACCTCAATGGTTAATGTGGGATATTTTTCACTAAATTGTATGAATATACTCATAAGTAATGCCACGAGTGATTTCCAAATTATCGATAAATTCACGACTCACGAAGTGAGGAGTGAATTTATCTAGAGAATTTGGAAATCAAGAGTGGCATTTGTTACGACTATTTAACGAATAAAATTAAGCTATTTACTGACAAATCATTATTTAAATATAGTCTTCTTCTTCTTCCTTCCAAGTATTAGGCCAAGGCCTGTTACGATCCTATAGAAAATTTTCCCTCCAGCGTTTCATAGGACGGCCCAGTGATCTTCGTCCTCTTGGTATATAATTATAAACAGCTTTGGGGATCCGATTTGAACTCAGTCTTTCAAGATGGTGTTTCCAATTTAGTTGGTACTGTTTAATATATTCCAAAATTGGCGTAGTCTTCAATTCTTTTAAGATATCGGTGTTCCTTTTCAGATCCCATCTGGTGTAACCCGCTGTTCTGCGCATGAATCTCATTTCACAAGCCGTTATTCTGCTTTCATGTTGTTTTTTTAGTGTCCATGCTTCACTACCATAGGTCAACACTGGTCTAGCCAAAGTGTTATATAAACGTAATCTGGTGTTTTTTTGTACAAACGATGTTTCATAACTTGATTAATAATTCCTAAACTTTTATTATAACTAGTAACTTTTTCAGGGATATCCTTTTCATCCCAGATAGAGATATAATATCCAAGATATTTAAATTGATTAGATCTCTCTAAAATTTTATTCTGGAGACAGATTTTACTTTGTATGGGGTCCTCCCATGAAATGCCATAATTTTAGTTTTGTTAATTGATATTTCCATATTAAATTTGGCACCTATTTTTTGTAAATTATAAATTGATCGTTGCAAATCATTTTCGGAAAGTGCCAGGAGAGCTAAATCGTCTGCAAAAAGAATAGCATCGAGTTTGAGGTTCCTATTGATGGGTATATATCCTCGTTGTGTTTTCCTCCATTTATTTTAAAATATTTATATATTTAATGTAAACGGCGATGTTTGAAAACAAATGAGAAACGATTGGTACGCCTTATCTGCTTCTTTTGTTCAACACTGCAACCAGATCATATTATTTATTTCCAAAGGAACGCAATATTGTAAGAATGCACTCTAGTGGAGAAAAAATGAAACACAACAAACTGTATGTTAATTAATTTCTGATGTCCTATGACAATTATATTTTCCTGGAATGTTATTACCTGGGAAAATATACATTTAAGAAAGTGCAAACAGTGGTTTCTTTTTTTGTTGGTATAATCAATTGCTACAAATGTTTTTATATTAACTCCAGCATGCGCTACGTGTTGACATTCATGCACTATATATAAAATCTGGTAGCCGTATTTCTTAATGAGTCAGTCACTGCAAAATAATGCTATGACCTATTCAGAATGTTAAAAAAAGGAGGTTCTTTCTTAAATATGATAGACTTTAGTTGGTAAATTCTAGGCGAAACACGACTGTGATTGGTTGTAAATAAAAAATCATTGAAATGTGATTGGTCACTGACTCCCATTTGGGGCATGAGTTACATAGTTAAAATAATTTGTTCTCTCGCTTTTCAAATGCTTTTTCTTTCCAGTGTTGAAGAAGTAATACAGATTTTTTTGAACAATTTAAATTCCAACGTATTCTGCATTGAGCATACATAAGAATAAATCAATGCTTATTTAATATATTAAAAGTGTTATTATATACTTTAAGACCCTCCCATAAAAGGTATACAGATATGTGCTAGACAATAGCTACAAATTTTTATTTTCTTTATTTCGAGTGTTAAGGTACGTACACACCTGCGCGCAGCAAACACGAACGGCGCGCGCGCCGCACCATGTTCGTCAGATTTGGACGGGGTTTTAAGGTGTGCGAGAACGGCGCGCGCGCCGCGCGCGCGTCTCTCACCACGATCCACTCATTGTCGGTTTTTTCCACGAACACTTTGATGGTTCGCTGTTTAGATTTGGACGGGTACCTGAGAGGTTCTTTGCTTTCGGTGCGCACCTATTATTTGAGTATGGAGTGGTCAGAGGAAAACGTGTTAAAACTTGTTGACATTTATAGAAGCAAGCAATTATTGTGGGATCCACAACATAAGGATCATTTTAAAAAATCATTGAAAGGAGATGCCTGTTTTTTTTCAATGATATGTGTTTTTTTTCGTGTGTACTGTAATTGTATAAATAATTAGAATATTTAGAAAACATTATTTATTTAAGGCGTTCATTTCATAATATTATGTATGAAGTATCACAAAACAATACAATATATAAACACATTTATTGCTAATTATTTATTTATCTCTTCAAAGACTCCAAAGAGCAAGACTGCTCATGTTAAGGGGCAATATACAAAAAATAATGGCCATAAAACAATTAACAATAAAAGCAAGAAAACAAATTCAGGCATAAGTTTAAGTAATACAAACTACTATAGATGCACAATATATATACACATATAAATACAATATTTAAACAGGATAATATTAATAATAATAAAATTAACAAAATTAACTAAGAAAGCAATGAGAAAAAATATTTTTTAATACAATTAGAAAAATGTTTAACATTTGTGAAATGTTGATATTCAATAGGTAAGTAGTTATTTTAATGGTTGATTAATGCATAACGAATCCCTTTTATACCTTATTTTTTAGAAACTAGTATCTTTGTGTAATAAAGTACAACCTCTAGTACAATAATCATGTACATTTTTATTAAAAATTAAGGTCATGTTATGGTGAGATAGATTCTTAATAATTTTAAACATATATATACAAATCATGTCCACCGCTGTAGTCTCGAGGTAGCGTGCTGCCTTGTCACGCAGCGGGGCCCGGGTTCAATCCCCGGTCGGGGCAGTTTTTCTGGGTGAGGTTTTTATCGGGGGTTTTCCTCACCTGTAAGACAAATGTCAGGAAAACTTTAAGGCACAAACGGTCCCCGAAATCATATGGCCATCATCATCATCCTTATCATTATCATATCATCATCATCTCATCATCCTTCACCGGTGTGGAAAGCAACGGGAAGCTACCACACCTACACAATTCCCTAGTAAAGCTGCAAGCATAGCATGAAAATGCTATGATTTCAATGAAGGACCTGCCTTCGGGCAGAATTACTATGGATGGATATACAAATCATATATTTTTTTTAAATTCCTTTAATGCTATAATATTTGAAAAAGTATAAATAAAGTTATAAGATGTAATAAGTAATAAGCGTGACCAGACGTCCCGATTTTGGCGGGACAGTCCCGATTTTTAACAATTTGTCCCGCGTCCCGCGGCATTTAAAAAAATGTCCCTATTTTTGGGAAACAATGCAGGACAAGCGGGAGAACGGAAAGGGAATAGACATCGTTGGTTACACCTGCTCTGCAAAATGTCTACTGAAGGTTTGTGGGTTTCCTATGGATCGCAGGAGTTTCGTTGAAATTAATAATTTCGACGAACATAAGACGCGCCGCGCGCGTGTACGTACCTTTAGAGAGCGATCTACATTTTCTTACACGTTTAAAGGTAAAACCATTATTCGAGCAATGGAAATGCATTCATACGTATGAATTGTTTACATTCCAACTGAAACTTGTCTCAGACGAGGTATAGCAGTCATTTATTCTCTGTTGAAAAATTAGTAAGTGGACTCCTGTCATAGAATAACCAAAATGATTATAAGTAATGCAAATTAGAACAAGTCCATGAATTTAAACACCTGAGTTACGAAATTTTATATAAAGTTCCAAATTATTTACAAAGCAAATTTAGAGAAAAATATAAAATTAAGTGGTACAATCAATCGAATTGTATTTAAAAAAGAACTAAGACAGGGAAGGAGTGGGGACAAGAATCCCTGTAATGCATAATAGAATTGAGCCGATATTTAATTTCTTTGTGCATCTCATTCCTATTTATAACAACACTGGTCAACATGATATTTGTCTCATGAGTACCAATAGTTGCACTTCATGCAGTTTTTTTATCGTGTTTTCAAATATGTGTTCGGAATTTCTCCATCACCCACAGTTTTTTATTTCAATTAAATAAATAATTATTTTTTAATAAACGATTTTTCGTCCATTTGTCCACTGTAAAATAAAACCAAATGAGCTAACTTAAATTATTTCAGCTATGGAAAAGATATATCAAGGCAAATGGAATCCTAATATGCTGGCCGATTATTGTTGGACCATCAAGAGGGATGCTCCACAGGCGAAATATAGCAGAAAATCGTAATTTCTTACTTTCTAGGTGAGTCCGAATGTTCGAATATTGCGTAGTTACGAATGTGTGAAATTATAAATGCCTGTCTCTCGGAAACATTGCGTGATGGAGAAAAATCGATATCATATTTGAATTCAGGAGACAAAATACTATCAGAATCACATATTTTTCTTCCTGGGAAAAAAAAAAGTTTATTTTTTGTTGTTCAGTGTTATTGTTCCTAGGCAATTGAATTCAGCACTTCTTCAAAATTTCCCTCATTTGTCATTAGCTGTCCATTTCCATTATATAATGTATTTCTTCGTGTGAAATATATTTACTTTGGCTCAACACTACATTACCTTTCCCTTCATTTTCCATAGTATATTCTTGTATTACTGTTACTCTATATACTTCTTCTGTCTTTACTAACATTTTGTAATTTTTGTAAACTTTTTCAACGATACTTAAAATATTCTTTCACAGTTTTTACGTATTTATTTATTTACGAGAAACACGGTAACATTACAACATTTTTAGGTAATATTGTGAAACTCATTAGCTATTTTCCCTCCTCCTCCAATGCTGCCACCATCAATAACTAAATTATACTATATCTGTTAAGTTAGTAATTTTTTTATTAGATTAGTGTTAGTTAGTGTACAACAGATTAGTAAATAATAAGAATGTAATTTATTTTGTTAGGTTAGGAAGGGAGAAGTTAGTGTACATCCAATTTTAGTAAACGTTTGGGAATTGATTTCTAAGGTTGGTCATACCGCACGTGCTGCCATTTAGTAACAGCTCTATAAATTTTCTGAGTACTATCAGCCGGGCGAGGTGAACACAGGTTTTTAACGAGGTCGTTACTCCTCCCCCTCACCCTTTTTGTTTGGAACAGACATTGCCAGGTACAACAATAATAATAATATCCTCAATTGTATCCAACAAAGGGTCGAGTGGGAAGATGAGATGAGATGAAACATCCTACATAGAGGTCTATGAATAACATAGACCACGCCTGATGCACCATCACGGGGATAAATGAACGAAATGAAACGAAATGGATGCGATGAGTATGGAGAAATGGTGGAATGAAATTGTGGCAGGGGAAATTGGGAGAAAACCCGAGAAAAACTTGCCCAAGCACCGTTTCGTCCACCACGAAACTCACATGGAGTGACCGAGACTCGATCTTAGGGCCCCAGCGGTGAGAGGCGAGCGTCTAACCGCTTGCTCCATGGAGCCAGCTAAATAATAATAATAATAATAATAATAATCTTCACTTCAAAGGTTTAGGCGATTCGTCTGTTCCGAATTCAGAATGATTCCTTCCATCTCTTCCTACGTCTTCCTACATCCCTTAATCCCTTTGGTTTATACTGATATGCTATCTTGGACAATCTTTTTTCATCCATTCTCTGAACATACTCTTTCTAGCCGAATTCTATCATTTATTGAATATATTTCTAATTCACTTCTTATTTCTTCATTTCTTAAGTGGTCGAATTTTTTGCATCGTTTGTTCCTTTCATTTTTGCAATTTGTATTTTACTCGAACTCCTCTTATTCGTTACCCAGGACTCACTACCGTATACAAGTATCGGTACCGCCATTTTTTTTGTAGAACTATAATCTTGTATCCTTCCTTATTTATGTTTTAGTGCTCTATGAATGGTGCCACATATCATTTGAAATGTTAAGCCATAAGACAGCAGCCCCTGTCACCATTAACTCCACAAGAGGTTGGTAAACTCTTTGGTGTAATAATTACTCGAATCAGTAATATAGTAATAATAATAATAATAATAATAATAATAATAATAATAATAATAATAACAATAAAATGGGTTTGTATATCATTATGAAACAGTTTTTTTTTTTAATTTTGAAGGTTTATGAGTATCAAACAAATATATTTTCTCTTCCTGTTTATTGTTTACAGTAGCTTGCGAAGGTCTTGTATTGTTTATATTTTGAATTTTGAATGACTAATACAATTTACTCGTACTATTTACAGACGGTCCACCGCTGTGGTCTCGAGGTAGCGTGCTGCCTTGTCACGCAGCGGGCCCGGGTTCGATCCCCGGTCGGGACAGTTTTTCTTGGTGAGGTTTTTATCGGGGTTTTTCCTCACCTGTAAGACAAATGTCAGGAAAACCTTAAGGCCCAAACGGTCCCCGAAATCATACGGCCATCATCCTTATCATTATCATCCTTACCATTATCATTATCATCATCATCCTTCACCGGTGTGGAAAGCAACGGGAAGCTACCACACCTACACAATTCCCTAGTAAAGCTGCAAGCATAGCATGAAAATACTATGATTGCAGTGAAGGACCTGCCTTCGGGCAGAATTACTATGGATGGATTTACAGACGCTGATAATAAAAAAAACTCCGTCACGCAGAGACTTCATAAACTATGCTAATTCCTCGCAACTTGGCAACTTGGATTTATAGTTAAATTTTTATGGTCTAAGGAATATATATATATATATATATATATATATATGTCAGAGGGAAGAGAAATTGGAAGAGGGGTGAGGCAAGGATGTCCTCTATCACCTACCCTTTTCAACATCTACCTGGAAGACCTAATGAAGAACTGCTTCAGTAATACGGGAGGCGTAAACATGGGAGGAAGAAGAATAAAGTGCATAAGATTTGCTGATGATATGGCTTTGCTAGCAGAAGATGCAATGACATTGAGGAACATGCTGATGGAGCTGAATGACAAGTGCGAGGATTATGGGATGAAGATAAATATAAATAAGACGAAGGTCATGATTATAGGAAAGAAACAAAGGAAGATAAACATGAAGATTAAAGATGAGGCCATTGAGCAAGTGGAGAGCTTCAAATACTTGGGTTGTACCATCAGTAGTAACATGAACTGCGGTCAAGAAGTAAAGCAGAGGATAGCAATGGCAAAAGAAGCTTTCAACAAGAAGAGAAGCATTTTCTGCGGACCTTTGGCAAGAGGAATAAGAAAGAGGCTAGTGAAGTGCTTTGTGTGGAGTGTAGCATTATATGGTGCGGAGACGTGGACATTACGACGGAATGAGGAAAAGCGACTGGAAGCTTTTGAGATGTGGATATGGAGAAGAATGGAACGTATAAAATGGACAGACAAAGTAAGAAATGAAGATGTGCTAGACAGAGTGGGTGAAAGAAGAACAATGCTGGAACTCATAAAGAAGAGGAGAAGAAATTGGATTGGCCACTGGCTAAGAAGAAACTGCCTGCTGAAGGATGCTCTAGAAGGAATGGTCAACGGAAAGAAAGTTAGAGGCAGAAAAAGACAGATGATAGACAATATTAAAATAAATGGTTTGTATGGAGATACAAAAAGGAAAGCTGAGTCAAGGAAAGAGTGGAGAATGCTGAGTTTGCAGTGAAAGACCTGCTCTTGAGCAGAACACTATGAATGAATATCGTCAATTAAGGTACAGTAAAACTTGTTAAATCCGGAACATGAATAATGTGGAAATATCTCCAATGTGAACAAATGTATTGGTCCTGGCAAAATAATAGTAATTTTACGTGTTTAACTTTTATAGGAATTAATCACTATGAGGTTTAATTTATGGTGAAATTAAATGTTTCTTACCTCTCCTCATATAAATCCTCTAAGTATATCGCGATTTCGAGACCATATCGGTCTCATCTTCAGTACTTTTTTTTGGCGACTAATGTTATGTCGATCGGAAGAAACTCTTCTTCTTCCCTCTGTTACGGTCTCCAAATCGCGATCTACTTAGAGGGTTTATATAAGGAGAGGTAAGAAACATTTAATTTCACCATAATTTTACGTGTATTTATTTTGCATAAAACGGAATTTGTCCAACGCGGAAACAGAATTATATGTTTACACAATTCTTGAAAAAATGTTTATAAAGCGGAAAGACAGAGAAATAAATTAGTTCCCATTTCACAAATAAGGAATGATTCCAGCCGCTGGATGAATGTATAGATTCTTCCTTTAACTGAAATTTTATTTCGGCATCACTGTACACCCGTAATGCGAAATGCAGATACCTGTCTTACAAATAATCATTGCACTGTAAAATCTTTAATTAAAGTTCTCAATTCGATCTTGCACAGGTAGCGTTCTAAATTTACGAAATAAAGATGGCTAACGTATGTATCATTGCCATTAAACAAAAAGTGAAATTGATTGAAGGTATATCTCCAAATTTTCGGACCGATGCTCCAAAGTCAAGCTCTACCTGTTGCTAAATTCCCATGGAATAACGATTTCAAGGCATCTTCAGGTTGGCTGGACAGTTTTAAAAGACGACACAATGTAGTGTGAAATGAAATTTGCGGACGTGGACTCACTTCGTGAGTCGTGAATTTATCGATAATTTAGAAATCACTCGTGGCATTACTTATGATAATTATTCATTCCATGTCCGAGCAGCTGTGGCATCAATGATACTATATATATATATATATATATATATATATATGATCAGCCTCATGGGCTAGTGGTCAGCGTTTCTGACTACAGTTCATGAGGTTACGAGTTCGATTCCCGGTCAAACCATGTTAATTTTTCCTTAAAAGTGAACTATTCCTGTGGTTGTCCATGGTCTGGAATTTAGGTTAAGTTTAGGTTAAGAACTCTCCTGGTGCTTCATTATCATTTATCACCCATCACATCATCGGGGCACCGTAACTCCGTCTTCCAGGTGTCTCAACCTAAGAAATGGATTACAATTCCGTCAATGCCAGGGGAGAAAGCCAGAAATGTCATAAAAGACAACCTGGTGGCATTAGATTATATATATACACACACAACTCCTCTTCATTCATGGCGCGAAATGCCCAAAAAAAGCCCTTGGCCTACAAGCCGGCTGCCGGCCTCACTTCCACATGTGTTAATCATTCAGCCAGCAATAAATTAGATTTGATCAATAATTTTGAGGAATTATGCAAAAGTTTATTTGCCTGTTTATCAAAAAATCACTACACGATAAACTGTGAAGTATTTTACTCATAAATAATTTGAATAATCGATTTCTGTTGTTAATAAAGCAAAAACATTTATCTTTATCTCATTATTTTCAATTATTATATATAACTGAAATTGGGACTAGAAATAAACATCAATATAGCTAAATATGTTTTCACACACAGAAATACATTATATAATGGAAATGAACAGTTAATTATAAATAATCAATTGAGTTGGTGTTTACTTGATGAAAATCCATATTTATTAATTAAATAAAAATAAAACGTAGTTTTATTTGATTTTCATTTTATTATTATTCCGGCTTTTACAATGAATATACATTTTTCCGGTACCCATGTTCACAGTTAACTATACATTTGTTTCAACACATTTTTCCATTCCTGTCTGTTCATCCATATATCTTCTTCTATTTCCCATTCCCTCTTAGCTTCATTGATTCCCTGAATCCACGTAATAGTTGGTCTGCCCTTCTTTTTCTTTCCCTGTGGTTCCCAATCCATGATTATCTTAGGTAGTCTTCCTTCTTCCATTCTTCTAATGTGTCCGTACCAATTTAATTGTTTCTTCTTTATAAAATCTAATATTGAATATTGTACCTGCATTTTTTCTTTTATATATGAATTTCTGATTTTATCCTTCCTAGATATTCTTGCAGCACGTCTCCAGTAGTCCATTTCAGTGGCGAGAAATTTTTTATTTTCATTTGTGCATTTAAAGCCCACACATCAGCTCCATAGGTAATAATGCTTCTGATTATTGTATTAAAAATAGTTTTTTTTTTGTTTCTTTGAAGATATGTTTGTCCCATACTATTCCATTTAGGGCAGATATAGCATACTTTCCTATATTGATCCTGTTTCTTATCTCTGTTTCTTGTTTGATTTTCATATTTATTATATTATTCAATGACAGCTGTTTCGGTACACTGTACCTTCTTCAGACATGTTAACAAATTATGAATTGTGTTCCAACTGATCTAAGCAACAATACAACAACATTTATTTTTTTTTTTTAATTTGTCAGCTGTCACTGAATTATATAATAAATATGAAAATCAAATAAAACTACGTTTTATTTTTATTTAATTAATGGTTAATTATAAGTCAATCGACCCCGGCAGGGTTTGAATCCGCGACCCTCGGAACCAGAGGCGCACCACTGGTCCACCGCGGTCGACAATAACTACTCCGGTTTTACCTAAAAGTTATTTGTTTACACCATTTTCAAAGATATATGTGGGAACGGTTGTATTTTGCGTAGATATTGGTAAAGAGCCTGTCTTGTTGGGTAAGTGATGAAGTATAAAATCGTGATTCTGTTTATTCACGGTGAATGTTTTAAAATTGCCACGCCCACATACAATGTATTTCCCATTCTTTTCTCATCCGACATATTTATGGTATGCAGGCTAATTCCAGATCTTAGCGGAGAAATTAAAGCCACCAGGCCTTGCTATAGAACTTCGCTGGTTCCATTCCCCACGTGAAAAGAAAATTTTCTCATGGAATTTCGGTTAATATGGAACCGAACCCACTAGTGTCATGAGGAATTTGTGTAGCTATAATACAGGGTGTTTCAGAATAAGTATTAGACTTCTAGGAGTTGTACAGGGGAGATAGTAGATATAGTTTTGATAAGGAACCCATGTCCGGTAACATACCATTTCGATGTAAAATAAGTTTGAACATCGAAACACAATGGGCTGATATGGTGTTTCTTACGTTTCAGAATAAGTACAGTAAAACCTGTCTATGACCCTCCATGGTATCTTTACCCTGTCGTGGTGGAGTTCTAAGAGCTATGCCGGCTGTAGCATTGCTGCCGATACGGTTACCCATGCCGAACTGGTCGAAGGTGATAAGCCAGACGAAAAAATACCTTGGTCGAAAGAGTGACGACCTTTCACCGTAAAAATACAACCGTCAAGAAATGCGGACATGGGTTCTACTGGCGTAAAATTTTCCGGAAGTCAAATAGTTCCCCATTCGGTTCTCCGGGCGGGGACTACTTCAGGGAACTCATGCCAAAGGCTCAAACACAGGGACATGTTCCTAGGAACATGGAATGTTAGGACTTTATATAATAGTGGGGCACTAGAGATATTGACGCGGAAATTAGATAAATCGACCTTGGATATAGTCGCTTTACAGGAAGTTAGGTGGCCAGGAGAAGGTAGTCAGGAATCAGGAAGCTTTGCATTATACTACGGGGATGCAGAAAGAGCTGCATTTGGAGAGGGTTCTTTAGTCAGAAGGAGGATCCTATCCGCTATCAGAGATATTAAGTTTGTTAGTGATAGGATATCATACATAATTCTAAAGGGTAAACAACATGGTTTTATAATTGTAAATGTACATGCCCCCACAGAAGATAAAGATGACAAGATCAAGGATGAGTTCTATGAAGAATTAGAATGCTTATTTGATAGCCTTTCACGATATCATATGAAAATTGTCTTAGGAGATTTTAATGCAAAAGTGGGGCGGGAAGATATATTCAAACCAACAATAGGTAAAATCTGTCTTCATGAAGATAGTAACGACAATTATTATAATTAGTCACCTTCGCCACATCAAAGAATCTCATTGTTAAGAGCACAACATTTCAGCATAAGGATATTCATAAATACACCTGGACGTCTACAGATGGCGAAAATCGGAACCAAATATATCATGTATTAGTGGACAAACGCTGGCACAGAAGCATCGTCGATGTTAGATCAGTTAGAGGGACAGACTGCAATTCGGATCATCATCTGGTCAGGGTGAAAATCAGACAACGGCTATCGCTTATGAGAGGAACAAACGCTAACGATGATTTGGATTTAAAAACTTGAAAAATGATGAAATGCGGCAAGAATATCAAATCAAAATTGCTAATAAGATTTGAAGTACTGGAATCTTCAGATGACAATGTGGCAAACGAAGAAGAAACTGACATAAATAAAGAAAGAGATACTATTAAATTGTCAGCATCAGAAAGCATTGGTTGTTTTAAAAAGAGGCAAAACAAGAAATGGTTTGATGAGGAATGTGCCGGCATTGTAAAGAAAAGAAGGCTAGGAAAAATTAAATGATTACACGAGCCAAAAGAGGTAAATTTAGAGCAATTGGGTAGTATTAGACGGGAAACCACCAATTTACTAAAGTGTAAAAAGAGGGAATATTTGAGAGAGAAGATTAATGATCTTGAAATAAACGCAAAAAATAGGAACATTAGAGAATTATATCAGGGAATTAGGATAGAGAAGAAAATGTTTCAGGCTAGAACAAGCATAATTCGGAATGAAAATGGGGATATGATTGCAGATTCCAGGAGTATATTAAATAGATTGGAAAATTTACTTTAATCTGCTATTAAATGTACATACAGAACAGGACATTGAGGAGGATAATTTACAGACAGCAGAAATTATAGTCGAAGAACCAAGTGCATTAGAGATTGAAATGGCGATTGAAAAATTGAAGATGTATAAATCATCAGGTTCAGATGAGATCCCAGCAGAACTAATAAAATCAGGGGGAGAAAAAGTGATGGGCAAGATCCGCTGGTTGCTTAGTATGATTTGGGAAACAAATTTATAAGAAAGGAGATAAAACTGATTGCAACAACTATAGGGGCATCTCATTACTTTCAACTTCGTACAAAATTCTAACAAATATTTTGGTAAGCAGACTTACTCCCCATATTGATGACATTCTAGGAGATCATCAATGTGCATTTAGAAGACAGGTCTACAACAGATCAGATTTTTAGTATAAGACAGATTTTAGAAAAGAAATGGGAATATAATGGTACTGTACATCAACTATACGTAGACTTCAAAAAAAAGCATACGACTCAATTAAGAGGGAGAAGTTATATAGTATCCTGCTGGAGTTTGGAATTCCTAAAAAGTTAGTTAGACTTACACGAATGTGTCTAAATGGCACAAAGAGTAGGGTGCGTGTAGGCAAACAGTTTTCGGACACTTTTGAAATCCAGAATGGGTTGAAGCAAGGAGATACACTATCTCCTCTACTATTTAATTTTGTACTAGAGCATGCCATCAAATCTTTAGAGAATGAAGAAGGCTTACAACTCAATGGCGTTAATAAAATTACAATTTAAATATAAATTCAGGACACCCATAAAAGTTTCCTTATCTTTAATAAGCTGTTAGTTTATGCTGATGTAGTAATATTGGCCGATAGCGAGGAGATACTAAAGGACAACACGCACACACTATTGAGTAACACTAAGAAATTAGGACTGGAAGTAAATAGCAATAAAACTAAGTATATGCTTACACGTAGAAATACATTATATAATGGAAATGGACAGCTAATGACAAATGAGGGAAATTTTGAGGAAGTGGCTGAATTCAAATACCTAGGAACAATAATCACAAATTACGCTGAGGCCGAACTTGAATCTATGACGCGGAAAACCCAATAAAACTTTCTTAATCATACTCATACCCGCGAAAATCTGCAATATAATATATATATATATATATATATATATATATATATATATAGGAACTTAGGGTAATTTGGACCCCTGTTTTAAATTTGTAAGTTTTCTTCTTTTAATTAAGGGATTTGAATTTTGTTTAATTACAGTGATTATGATTAGTGTTGTAAATATGGAATAGTATTTTTATTTTATTCAATAATGGAAACATCTTCATACTTTATAATTTTTTTTTTACATGAAAGAAAGGTCCCCTTTAACCTCAATATTCGGATAAAGTGGTCCCCAAGGTCCACCTTAGCTTTTAGTCGATTTTTAATTTTATTTACTCTATTAATGCATACAGACAGGCACAGATTAATCTGAAAATATTTATGACATCATAATTAAAAAGCATTGATATTTATTTAATGTTTTGAAAAATTATTGTTGATTATAACATTCACAATTCATTCAACTGCAGAAAGCGACGGTCCTTGGGTTTAGCAAAATTACAAATAAATAAATTAAAATAAAATTAATTAAGTGAATGGCTTTTACAGATAGCATCCTCATTGATAAAATACACGTATTCGTGTAAAGTGAACCCAGCTACTCGTGGAGGGTCCACATTAACCGAATTCCTTCGTTATGTTTAATTATTTTATACAGCCACCATATCAGATAATATAAAACCAAACAGCATCTTCATAATATAATATATTTAGGTTTTTTTTCAACATTTGTAATATTCAATAGCAGAAATTAAGAATTGATTCTTAGCTTGAAAAAATTTTAAAGAGGTTATTTTCATAAATATCACAAATAAACCCTTCTTCGCACAAAGGATAAAAGAAACTGACCTTGAACCCGACAAAGTTGATGAGGGGTAGAAATTAACATACTTTCCGTTCGAGGGCAGCACCAATTAAAGAAGACATTAATAGGGTCCACTCAAACAGAAGGGTCCCCATTACCCGAACTTCCCTATATATTTCTTTTTTCATGATTATCTTCGGTGTCTACAAGACAGGAACAGTGGAATTTCTAAAAATATTTTCATGAGAATAATATCAATAGCGTAATTTCTTCGGAATTCGGTAAAAAAAAACAAGTTGGGGAAAGAGAAATAAATATGTTTAAGTTTGTGAAATAAACAGGCGTAGAACGTCGCGAAAATCAAGTGGTTTGCCAAATGAGGTGACACGAGGCGTGGTCCACAGGTATATAAACACGGGGTGGACCCAGAGCTGCATAAGTCACGCATCATGGCCTACAAGGTAAGTTACCAGCAGGTGCCTGTCCACTACAGCCCGTCTCGTTATGGGGATACAGCAATCAAGTCGTGTAACAAGTAACGCCTAATCAAAAATATATACCTCCAATTCTAATTACCTCATATTATTACAAAGTGTTGTGTTAATAGTTTAACTATAATCAAGTGGAGTTTTCCCATTTGTGTAATAAATAAAAAAGTGAAATTTTAATTACAAAAAGTTATTGCACAGAGTGTCCAGAAAATTACAAATATGAAATTCCCGACAATATTCCGGTTTTCTTATGGCATCAAATAATAATTCCCGAGTTTTGTTGGTGCTAAATTGAATTAATTCTAGTAAAGTTAATTTTAAGTCAAACATATTTAATATGTGTGAGTAATAAAAACATAATTTATAACACGATATCGTGTAGGCAAATGCCGGAATTTCTTTAGCGGCGACGGCTCGACTCCGCCAAACATATGCTACAGTTTCATAATAGTCCGTCGCTGTGGCGTAGTCGGTAGAGTCCCTACCTTCCACTCCGGCGACCCGGGTTCGATTCCTGGCGGGGTAGGGGATTTTAAATCTCCACCTTGGGACTGGAAGTGTGTGTGTGCACTGTCCTTGTGTCTAGGTGACAATTAAAGAAAGTTAATAATAATAATAATAATAATAATAATAATAATAATACTTTATTTATTCTGGCAGAGTTAAGGCCATAACGCCCTCTCTTCCACTCTTAACAAACAGGTAAAACAAACAAAGATTAAGGTAAAACAATAAGGAAAACCAGTATAAAAAAATAAATAAACATTTGTTCCAAGAAATATTACAATATCTGTAAACATTTTTAGAATGTCGTTTAACGATTGAGATTCTTTTTATTAAAAAAAATGGATAGATTCACATCGTTTTACAAGTTCCCGTTTATTTTCCGGTTGCTTTCAAATTCCCGACTTATTCCCGGATTTCAAGATTTTACCGACTGCTGGACACTTTGTTGCATATCAAAATTTAACATAGCAGATTTTATTGGTTAACGAACGAATTCAATCTTACTTTTTTTCAATTACTTACATAGGGGCCTATCAAGTTTGTTAAAAAGAAAACAAAAATTAATTTCTGACAATATTAGGTTTTTAGGAATTAACGCTATGAGGTATTATTCATTTAATGAAAGTTAAAAATTAAATTGTACCTGTTGGTAGGTGCCGAAGTCCTCAACTTTGTTAAAATATAACTGGAGCGCTTTCGGAAGTTATCTCCCATCTTCTGCAGGTTGAGTTTCCGCTACTAGTTGTTGTATATACAATATTTTAACAAAGTTGAGGACGACGGCACCTACCAACAGGTACAATTAAATTTTTAACTTTAATCATATGACTTCACCTCAACGTAATTTGATATGAATTTTACTAATATTGATTATTCATTTAGTAAAATTGTATCACCTCACTTCATATAATTCTTCCACTTCTTATACCGGTTTCGGAACTTTCTTCTCACCTTCCATCTTCAGTATTTTCACTGCCGTTTTTTTTTACGTATTGAAGAGCCGCCTCCTGCTGCCTCTGTTGGTAGCCTGTAGAACCTCGAAATCAAATAATTTTCCCCGGGTATTTTAAAGTTCATTAATTTCCCCTTTTCATTTTTTATGTAGATTTTTTTTTCAAACAGTGAGTTTCTGTTTTCTTTTATTTGTTTGAATAGTTTAGACTTTCTCGTTAAAATGAAAACATATAAATCTATTATTGTACCAGTTATATTATATGGGTGCTAAACATGGACTCTTACTTTAAGAGAGGAAAGGGGATTACAAGAATTTGAGAATAAAGCACTTAGGACAATTTTTGGAACAAAGAGATGAACAGACAGGTGAATGGAGAAGACTATATAACAATGAACTGCATGGCCTTTATAGGAAGCCAGATATAATAAGAACAGTTAAGTCTCGTAGACTGCGATGGGCAGGACATGTTGCACATATGGGGAATGAAAGACTTGCATGGAAGCTTCTTGTAGGAAAGCCAGAGGGAAAACGCCCAGTTGGTAGACCAAGAATGAGGTGGGAGAATAATATTAACTATGATTTCAGGGAAGTAGATTATACAGGGAATGATTGGAAAGCATTAGCTCAGGATAGGGATGTATGGAGAGCTTATGTCCGCGCGGTCATGAACCTACGGGCTCGATAGTGCCAGTGAGTAAGTAAGTAAGTTTAGACTTTCTTTTATAAGATGTTTTTCTGACCATGCATGGGCAACTATGTACTGCAGATTTTCTCCATTCATGACATTCCTGAGATGTTTTTTCACTCTAAAAATCTATATTCAAAATAATGAAAAGGAGAAATTAATGAACTTTTAAATTCCCGGGAAAACGATTTGATTTCGAGGATCTTCAGTCTACC
This sequence comes from Diploptera punctata, assembly GCA_030220185.1. Classification (NCBI taxonomy): domain Eukaryota; kingdom Metazoa; phylum Arthropoda; class Insecta; order Blattodea; family Blaberidae; genus Diploptera; species Diploptera punctata. The sequence goes on from JASPKZ010009120.1 coordinate 146,169, forward strand.
AACAGACGCAGCAGGAGGCGGTCCTTCATGACGACATAACGGTCGTGAAAATACTGAGGATGGAACTGAAGAAGAAACTTCTGAAACCTGTCTAAGAAGAAGAAAAAGAATCTGAGATGAGGTGACACAATTTTACTTAAATTATGTCAATGATATTTTTGGTGTAGAATTTAAGTAGTGAGACCCGGGCACTAAGATTTTAGGGTATGTAAAAGAAAAGCTAAAATTATAGTCTGTGTACAAAATTCAATCGATATTTCCCATCCAGTAATACATTCATTTCTTAATTAAATAAGAATAAAACTACGTTTTATTTTTATTTAATTAATAGATATGGGTTTTCATCAAGTAAACACCAACTCAATTGATTACATTAATTTCTTATAAAATGCCTCTTTGAGGCGATGTGCTAAACAACATATCACTCGTTGACATCTATAGGGAAATAAGCTCGTTGACATCTATAGGGAAATAAGCGTAATAATTATGCTCGTTTAAGTATAATATCTCCCGACAGGTACCACCCGTAATAAAACACCTGGTCCTCCATGTTGGTAATTCATTAATCAGCCTTCCTCCATGTTCGTTGGAAAAAATATAATGCTAAAAGCCCAAGAATTAAATTTATTATTATTATTATTATTATTATTATTATTATTATTATTATTATTATTATTATCATCATCATCATCATTATTGAATGTTATTTTATTTTCTTTTAGATCATCATCCTCGCTGCCGTCATCGCCGTCGCTAGGGCCGGTTACCTGGGAGCCCCCGCTGTAGTAGCTCCCGGTGCCCCCATCGCCGCTAGGGCATACGCCTCCCCCTTTGGATATGCTGCGCTCCCGCTGTAGCACACGCTCCCCTCGCCTACGCCGCCCCCGCCGTCGCTAAAGTAGCCGCCGTCGACACCGACTTCGACCCTCATCCTCAGTACAGCTACGCTTACGACATCCAGGACGCTCTGACCGGTGACGCTAAGAGCCAACATGAGAGCCGTGACGGAGATGTCGTCCAGGGAAGTTACAGTCTTGTTGAACCCGACGGTACTGTCCGTACTGTTGAATACACCGCTGATCCCGTCAACGGATTCAACGCTGTTGTACACAAGACTCCTCTTGCCGCCCCCGCCGTCGCTAAGGTAGCTGCTCCCCTCGCCTACGCCGCCCCCGCCGTCGCCAAGGTCGCTGCTCCTCTCGCTTACGGACATGGTCTTGGATACGCCAGTCCTTATTACGGTTAAGTGATCATCCTCATATATTATTGTACAAAGTGAAAAAACTTATTCTTGTAAATAAATAACTTAAATTGTATATTTGTGAATTATTTAGTCAATTTCATCTGTGTTCCATAAAATACGCCTATAACTAATTTGGGGGAATGTCTGAAACATTCTCCCAACATCTATCTGCTTGTGTGGTCTATGGGTTATCTTACTTGCCTTTGGCCCTGAGGATCGCGAGTTCAAACCCAGCCGGATTCGATGGATTTTTTAGAATGGAAAAATCCGAGGGAAAACTCTTCCAGGAGTGACTTTAAGCAGTGGGCTCCATGTCTGAAGATTATTGGGTTCGTAAAAGAACCTCAGCCTTAAATTAATCGGTCATCCCCATCCAATCGATACCTTCGTTGCTTACTAGATGTCTCAGTCAGGCGATGTGCTGACTACATTTCACTCGCAGACATCTATTGGGAAATAAGCTTTGCTAAATTAAGAAACTCCCGCTAGGGAGCATCCATGCCCCATGTGGGACATACTGTGGTAGACTAGACTAGTCTTTCAAACCTTGATTATATTACATTATATTATAATTATTATATTATATTACATTACTTACATTACATTACATTACATTACATTACATTATATTATATTATATATATATTTATTATATTATTTCGATCTCCTGTTGTACTATAATAATAATAATAATAATAATAATAAATAATAATAATAAATAATAATATAATAATAATAATAATAGCTTTATTTTACCTGGCAGAGTTAAGGCCTTGTCTACCACTCAACCAGGTTTAAAAAATACAAAAGAAAAGTCTTAAATCTAAATTACAATATATATATATATATATATATATATATATATATATAAAACGATTACAAGTTATGAATACAATACAATTTATAATGTATTTTGATTTACTCTAAATTTAAGGAATTAAATATATAATATGTACAAGATATATATAAAAAACGAGGAAAAGATTAATGACATAGTATAAAATTAAATAAATAGAGAAAAATTAATTATTAGACAACAGGTAACTGTATAAGCGTGACTTAAAGATACTAATGTCTTGGGAGAGAATTTTTCGGATTTTTCCTCACCTGTAAGACAAATGTCAGGTAATGTTAAGGCCCAAACTGTCCTTGAATACCATTTGACCAGCATAATCATCCTATCATAATCCCCTTGCTCAGTGTGAATTTGTGAATGAATGGTTTGTCTTGCCCTAACTTTTGCATGCAAATGGTCTGCTGACAAGGAAACTGTCAACCATGCCGAAATATACCGTGAAATTTCATCAAGAAAAGCGTTGTGATGTACCAAGGTCGTATAAAAATGTATTTTTAACTGAAAGGCATTAACATCCAGCGCCAAATCTCTTCTTTAAACTTAGAATTATTAAATTGAATAATCCTCCTACCTGCCGTCCGAATCGCTTCCCGCCTCACTCCAGTCCGCTTTTACTCATGAGTCTATCACCTCCGTACAGTAGGTTGCTATTGCTGGAAGCTAGCTTCGATTTCTGTTCCTTGCAGTTAAAAAACAGCAGACTTTTTTTTTTTTGGACACTCGGTATTTTTTTTTATACATAACAATGCTTCTCTAGGATAAAATTCTAGGTAGGTTCCGGCATTGAGTGGTTGATGTTTTATTTTAAGTACATTAGTTTCAATATCCATCCATAGTAATTCTGCCCGAGGGCAGGTACTTCACTGAAATCATAGCATGTTCATGCTATGCATGCAGCTTTACTAGGGAATTGTAGGTGTGGTAGCTTCCCGTTGCTTTCCACACCGGTGAAGGATGATGATGGTGATGGTATATGATTTCGGGGACCGTTTGGCCTTAAAGTTTTCCTTTTTCCTGACATTTGTCTTACAGGTGAAGAAAAACCCCGATAGAAACGTCACCCACAAAAACTGCCCCGACCGGGGATCGAACCCGGGCCCGCTGCGTGACAAGGCAGCACGCTACCTCGAGACCACAGCGGTGGACAGTTTCAATATCGTCATCATCATTATCCATGGAAGTATTAGGCCATGTGGCCTGTTACGGTCTCAAAGAGGAATTTTCCAACCAGCGCTTTTTTTGACGAATAACAGCCGAATAACAGCAAATGAGATGCGATTTATGCGCCGAACAGCAGGCTACACAAAGTGGGACCATAAACGAAATGAGGAAATTATGGAAGAGTTGGATGTAGAAACCCATTCTTCACCATATACAAAACTACCAGAACAACTGGAAAGCACATCTTCAACGAATGCCGTCTCATAGAATTCCAAAAACAGTTTCAATATAATGTTTGTAATTAGCTTATATGGTACGAAATAAATCCCTTCATGTCTTCTTAGAAGAAGGAACTCTGTTGTATTATTATGAAATCATTTCACTGTTATAGGATTAGCCTCCTGCATCCTTGGGTATCATATATAATACGTTTGTTTCTTTTTTTCCTCTCGCCGCACCGCTTCGAGAATAATTCCAGCTCTCTGTGATTCGATACCTTCAGAGCTGCTGTTCATATCTCCTTTTATTCATTTTTTACAAAGCATTTAATTTATGGCTCCGAAACCTGGACAGTAAGTATAAAATAAGCCAACAAGCTGTTAGCAGTAGAAAAGGATTTTTGGAGGCGATCGACAAGAATTTCAAGAAGGGATAAAGTCAGAAACACCACCACAAGGGAAATTATGCAAGTTGAAAAAAAAAATAGAAAAAAATAGGTGAAAAACGTTTGAAATGGATCCTTGATTGGAAATCTAATGGAAGAAGTGGGACCTAGAGAACGCTGGATAGATGGAATGAGGAGAAGTATTGGAAGCTAGAGATTTGAGGGAAGAAGATGCTTTAGACAGAAACCTCTGGCGACAAATCACTTTGGGTTGAAGGAGAAACACTGTGTTGTGAACATTCCTAATATTGCTATTTTTCTCCAAGCTGCAGTCTTTAGATGGCAGCGTTAATTAATGGGCAAAAACTAGGTTTCACCAAAGATACCACATATGATATCTTGCATAAAGCCCCCTTAATTGCCTCCTCCACTTTTTTTTTTTAAATTTGAAAAGTAGTTATTTATGGCTCCTATCAACCCATTAAGAGTAAAAATAAAATTTCAATTTAAATGTAAATTCAGAACACCCATAAATGTTTCCTTTTTTTTTAACCCTCCAATATACTCGTATTCCGCTACTTAGAAACCCATTAAGCGCTAAAATGAATATATATATTGTTGGACTTTTCTTCGGGACACTGGAGAGTAAGGGGATTACTTACTTACTTACTCACTGGCACTATCGAACCCGTAGGTTCATGGCCGCGCGGACATAAGCTCTCCATACATCCCTATCCTCAGCCAATGCTTTCCAATCATTCCCTGTATAATCTACTTCCCTCAAATCATAGTTAATGTTGTTCTCCCACCTCATTCTTGGTCTACCAACTGGGCGTTTTTCCTTCTGGCTTTCCTACAAGAAGTTTCCATGCACGTCTTTCATTCCCCATACGCGCAACATGTCCTGCCCATCGCAATCTACGAGACTTAACTGTTCTTATTATATCTGGCTTCCTATAAAGATCATGTAGTTCATTGTTATGTAGTCTTCTCCATTCACCTGTCTGTTCATCTCTCTTTGGTCCAAAAATCCTCCTAAGAACCTTATTCTCAAATACTCTTAATCTCCTTTCCTCCCTTAAAGTAAGAGTCCATGTTTCGCACCCATATAATATAACTGGTAGATAATAATAGTTTTATATATTTTTAGCTAACAAATGTAAAGTAAAGTCAAAGTAAAGTAATCCCACTACAGGCCTCAGGAGGCCCTTGGGGTAGTAGCAGGTTAAGGCTCCCACTTTTTCTGGACAATCGGCACTTGATGTCAGCCCTGCATGACGGCCGCCTAAATGACAGAAGAACTTTACATTCACATACCTTACTATTCCAAATTCTGCTCACATATGTACCAAGTTATTTAACAACACGTTTTCAAAATTTATATCGGCTCATCACAATTTAGGAACAAGATCACAAGACTCTTCTTTACTTTTGATACCACAACACAGGACCTGTCTATACTCTGAATCTTACACAATATCTATGACTAGAGCATGGAACTCACTTCCCAGTCATGTCAGGACTGTCAATCGCTATCATTATTTAAATCCAAATTAACTGATATCTTAAGTTCGACACAATGAAAACATTAACTGCATAACAACAATATAGAGCATTCCATTAATAGTCATCTAGGAAACTACTTACTTTATTTTACATAATTTAAATTGTATTATGTTCTATGTTTTTGTTAGTATTAGCTAGTATTAGATCACATCATCTTTGTATTTTGTTTAGTCTGTATTTTAATATCTTAAAATTGTAATATGTATGTAATTTTTTGTATAATTTTACTATTCGCTGGTTGGGTGGAAGAGAAGGCCTTATGGCCTTAACTCTGCCAGCTAAAATAAAGCATTATTATTATTATTATTATTATTATTATTATTATTATTATTATTACTACCCCCAGAACAAGCGTCTGGTACTCATTTCCGTTAGAGGCTAAGTCGACCCTAGAGCCATAGTGACGCCAGAAGGTTTTGGTCATTTTCAAAATCCTGACCCCACCGGGACATGAACCCTCGACCTTCTGACTTGTAGCGCAGTGTCTTAACCACTACGCTACTTTACAAATAGAGAAAAAATGTGTCCGCTCCTGGATTGCCCAAGTAGCACAATAGTTAGTGCGCGAGCACGTAAAACAGAAAATCTTCAGTTCAAACCTTGTTCAGTCCGATATTTTTCCTTTTAGTTTATTATATGCACGGAAGTGTAAACATCGTCCCCGGACAGGTGGTGTCACTGAAAGGTCCGCCTGCGTGAGGTACGTAAAATATATAATTAAAGTAAGAATGGTTGTGTAAGCCAGTAGGTGAGATGCAATTAACTACTCATTGACTGAAATGAGATCTTTATCTTCAATGAACATTTTCGCAACTTGATTGTAAGCAGTGGTTTAGCAATGTGTTACGAAAACATTGCTGTCCTTTTTTAAACCACAAATCACGCGCGAAAATTTATTTTCCCGGTGCCACATAAACCAGCGCAAAAACATTTTTTTTACGAATGCAACCTCATTCAAGTTCCACTGACCTCGTACTTAAACACAAGGCTACAAATAATAACACTAATCGAAATATTAATAAACTATCCAGCTAATCGCTACCAACACTAGAATGTTTCAAAATGAGATGTGTTGTGCATTCTTTTAATATTACCGTTAACTGGTTTAGAGAATAAAGCCTTATTATTATTATTATTATTTATTATTAATATTATTATTATTATCATTATTATATTATTATTATTATTATTATTATTATTATTATTATTATCTATTATTATTAATTATTTATTATTATTATTATTATTATTAGGGTTTGTAGGGGGTAGTGTGACGTGTGTATAACCTCTCCTACCTAATTCTCATCCTCACCTTCTCGTAGTACAACCCGTTTTCACAAACGAGGCTCTGAGGACCGAGTCACGGCGGTATAACCGTTCCATCAGGTACTGAGTAAATGCAGTATCCTAATGTCTGTCCAGAGACTAAAAGGTAGCAGCCCTACCACTAGACTACTTAGCGTCGGGCCAGTAACCTGTCCTAAGGAACTTCAAAACTACTTTCAAGTCTCAACACGAAAAAAGCCAGAAGGAATTGAAATATGAAACACCATCAACCTGCATTAAGAATAAGACCAGGACGTCCACTCAAAAGAACTTCTGGAGGTTTTTTCGTCTCTTGAGGCCGAAACAGGTCAACAAATGGCCTAAATTCGTGAATGTACTATGATGATGATGATGATGATGATGATGATGATTATCATTATTATTATTATTATTATTATTATTATTATTATGATTCACCAGAGAGAGATTAACAGACAGGTGAATGGAGAAGACTTTGTAATAGTGGTCTTTATAGGAACCCAGTTATAGTGAAAAGAGTTAAGTCTCGTAGACTGCGATGGGCAGGACATGTGGCACGAATAGGAAATGAAAGACGTGCATGGAAGCTTCTTGTACGGAAACCAGAGGGAAACGCCCAGTTGGTAGACCAAGAATGAGGTGGGAGAATAACATTAACCGTGACTAGAGGGAAGTAGATTATACAGGGGATGATTGGAAAACATTAGCTCAGGATAGGAATGTGTGGAGAGCTTATGTCCGCGCGGCTGTGAACCTACGGGTTCAATGGTGCCAGTGAGTTAGTTATTATTATTAATAATCATTATCATCGGGGCAGTGTAGCTCCGTCTTCCAGGCGCCCCAACCTGAGAAGTGGGTTACAATAACGCCATGCCAGGAGAGAATAACAGAATGTCGAAATGACAATGTGGTGGCGTTGAACAAAAAATATTATTATTATTATTATTATTATTATTATTATTATTTATTATATATCATCATCATCATCGTCCTTTCAAGTATTAGGCCCAGTGGCCCGTTACGGTCTCCCGCCATCTCCGAAAGGGTCGACCCACAGTATTATTATTATTATTATTATTATTATTATTATTATTATTATTATTATCATTATTATCAATATTAAACATTGTTATATTGTTATTACCATTATTGTCATTATCATTACACAGGTCAACATGATTTTTGTCTCATGAGTACCAATAGTTGTACTTAATGCAGTTTTTTATCTTGTTTTCAAATATGTATTCGGAATTTCTCCATCACCCCACAGTTTTTTTATTTCAATTTCAATTAATGGATTTAAATAATTATTTTTTTAATAAACGTGTTTTCGTCCATTTGTCCATTGTAAAATAAAACCAAATGAGCTAACTCAGGAGATTTCAGCTATGGAAAAGAGATATCAAGCAAGGCAAATGGAATCCTAATATGCTGGCCGATTATTGTTGGACCATCAAGAGGGATGCTCCACAGGCGAAATATAGCAGAAACTCGTCATTTCTTACTTTCTAGGCGAGTCCGAATGTTCGAATATTGTGTAGTTACGAATGTAGAAAATATTAAAGTACTTGAAATTATAAATTCCTGTCTCTCGGAAACCTTGAGTGATGGAGAAAAACTGATATCATAATTGTGAATTCAGGAGAAAAAATACTATCAGAATCACATATTTTTCTTTCTGAGACAAAAAAAAAGTTTCTTTTTTGTTGCTCAGAGTAATCAGTGTTATTATATTAAAATTTATACATTTCCTTTTGCATAGTTTGCATAACAGTAAGTTAAAGAAGAAAAAACTTACCCCTTTATTGTACAAGTAATTTCGTAATATATTTCTTTATAAAACCCAATTTATTTCCATTTTTTTAATTATATATTATATACAACTTTCCTCATTAGAGTTTTTCCTCAAGGACAAAGTGATACAGAAAATTAATTTTTTGAATTTATGAAATACATTTTGTAAATACATTTAAAAAATTCAAATTGTAGGCCTAATTGAAGTATACATACTACAAAGTAGAAATTTTGTAAAAATGGTTTCTTAAAATTGAAATTGATCATCTAATGGCAGCGATGGCAATTTTAGAAAGATACACCCTGTCCAAATCTAATGAATTCCGAAATTTGGCTAGGAATCCTGGTATAGTACCTCTTGCCCCTGGTATATCAGCTCCCTCTCTCACTAGACCCCTCAATTATCTCTCCTTAAATTATGTAAAGCTGAGAATTTCGCAGGGAACTTATGATTTGCTATAAGCACGAGACAGAACATTGAACTTGTCTGATGAATGAGATGAGAAAACACGATTTGACCTTGACTTCGACTCTGAAGAACATCTTCACCTCAAGATGATCACTGCCACCTCTTCATATTACATAACAACCTACCTTTACAAAACCACAAGTCAAATAAATAGAAAACACTAGTATAATGAATCTAGAACTCACTGGCACTATCGAAAACGTACGTTCATGGCCGTGCGGACATAAGCTCTTCATACATCCTTATCCTCAGCTAATGCTTTCAAATCATACCCTCTGCAATTTATATCTCTCAAATCATGGTTAATGTTATCTCATTCTGTTTTCCTACACAAAGTTTCAATCCGCTCTTTCATTCCAAATTCGTGTCGCATGTCCTGCAGTCTACGAGACTTAACTACTATTTTTATATCTTGTTTCCTATAAAGATCATGTAGCTCACTGTTATGTTGTCTTCTCCATTCACCTGTCTGTTCATCTCTCTTTGGTTCAAAATGTTTTTCTGAAAACTTTATTCTCAAATACTGGTAATATTTTCTGCTCCCTTAAAGTGAGAGACCATGTTTCATATACATATAATATAAGTGGAAGAATAACAGTTGTATATATTTTTAGTTAAACATTGTTTTATAGGAGAAGCATAATAGCGTGCATTTCCAGAATTGGGCATATGTTAAATTTCCTTCTGCACCACATTCCTGTTTGTAATTATTCTTAAGAATAAAGAAATGAACTTCCTTGGAAGAACAAAAGGCTACACAAGATTGGATCGGATAAAGAATGAAGGTATAAGAACAGAGTTAAAAAACCCATTGAATACAAAAATGCAGAGATAAACGTTTCAGACATGTAAGAAGAATGGACGTAACAAGATTACCAAAAGCTGCATTTAACTACAAGCCAAGAGGATCAAGGAATATAGGAAGGCCAGTGAAAAAGATAGACAGAACATTTGTGATCTTTCAAGAATATAGGCCTAATTAGGCATTATTTTTTGCAAGAAAAATAACTTATTACACCCATTGCTTCTAATCTAATTATATATATATATATATATATATATATTATATATACTAGCTAGTACCTGCTGTGCGTTGCTACGCCTAAATAAATTAAATATTAAAGGTTAATTAAATTGTATGGTATACGCTGAGATGAACCAAACATGGCGGTTTTTAATTTCGGATTTCAGGTAAACCTTCACTTCTAATTGTCGGATTTCGCTCATTTTTTGAAAATACCTACCTCCGATTATTTTAATAAGATATACTGAGTTTCGTTGTGAAACTTCGAAAATTGTTACCGCTACAGCGATTTTTAAATTTTTCATTTCAGGTGAACATAATAGTTTTACAGAATCCAATTGTAAATCTAAACCATCCAGGAACCCACTCAAATACATACAAAATGTTTCGTCAGAATCGGTGCAGTCGTTTAGGAGGAGTTCAGTGACGTAAACACGTACAGGAGAATTATATATATATATATATATATATATATATATATATATATATATATATATATATATATATCGTTATTTATAATAAAGGAGATAAAACTGATTGCAACAACTACAGGGGCATCTCATTACTTTCAACTTCGTACAAAATTCTAACAAATATATTAGTCAGCAGACTTACTCCCTATATTGATGACATTCTAGGAGATCATCAATGTGCATTTAGAAGAAACAGGTCTACAACAGATCAGATGTTTAGTATAAGACAAATTTTAGAAAATAAATGGGAATATAATGGTACTGTACATCAACTATATGTAGACTTCAAAAAAGCATATGATTCAATTAAGAGGGAGAAGTTATATAGTATCCTGCTGGAGTTCGGAATTCCTAAAAAGTTAGTTAGACTTATACGAATGTGTCTAAATGGCACAAAGAGTAGGGTGCGTGTAGGCAAACAGTTTTCGGACACTTTTGAAATCCAGAATGGGTTGAAGCAAGGAGATGCACTATCTCCTCTACTATTTAGTTTTGTACTAGAGCATGCCATCAAATCTTTAGATAATGAGGAAGGCTCACAACTCAATGGTATTAATAAGCTGTTAGTTTATGCTGATGATGTAGTATTATTGGCCGATAGCGAGGAGATACTAAAGGACAACACGCACACACTATTGAGTAACACCAAGAAATTAGGACTGGAAGTAAATATCAATAAAACTAAATATATGGTCACACGTAGAAATACATTATATAATGGAAATGGACAGCTAATGACAAATGAGGGAAATTTTGAGGAAGTGGCTGAATTCAAATACCTAGGAACAATAATCACAAATATGAATGAGATGCACAAAGAAATTAAACATAGGCTCAATTCTGGAAATGCGTGCTATTATGCATTGCAGAGACTTTTGATGTCCCAACTCCTTTCAAAAAACGTTAGACTGAAAATATATAAAACTATTATTCTACCAGTTATATTATATGGGTGCGAAACATGGACTCTTACTTTAAGGGAGGAAAGGAGATTACGAGTATTTGAGAATAAAGTACTTAGGAAAATTTTTGGACCAAAGAGAGATGAACAGACAGGTGAATGGAGAAGACTACATAACAATGAACTACATGGTCTTTATAGGAAGCCAGATATAATGAGAACAGTTAAGTCTCGTAGACTGCGATGGGCAGGACATGTTGCACGTATGGGGAATGAAAGACTTGCATGGAAGCTTCTTGTAGGAAAGCCAGAGGGAAAACGCCCAGTTGGTAGACCAAGAATGAGGTGGGAGAATAACATTAACTATGATTTGAGGGAAGTAGATTATACAGGGAATGATTGGAAAGCAATTAGCTCAGGATAGGGATGTATGGAGAGCTTATGTCCGCGCGGCCATGAACCTACGGGGTTCGATAGTGCCAGTGAGTAAGTAAGTAAGTAAGTATCGTGTTGTTATTTTCAATGCCGAACTAGGTAAAATCGAGGATATGAAGAGATGTACACATTTTTAATTTTTGTAGGAAAACAAGGTCAATAGCTTAATTCGTTGTGTACATTATTTATCTACTCATGAACAGTAAGTAGAAAAAATAATTTAAAAAGTATGTAGCAATAGTTTAGTATGCAAAGCATGATATTGGAAGAAAAACAAAAATCAAGTCATATTCGAAAGGGTATTTATTTTCAATAAGGAGGTAATGTAACTGATTATTTGGAATGAGGTCACCGCGCGCCTGCGTTGATTGTGACTCTGTTGGAGCCGACGACCACGCCTCGGCGCGGAACCTGCCCCAACCTCACCCGCACCTAAATCCCAATCACTGCAACAATCCACGTAACAAAGACCGTTTATTGTTAGCTTAAAGCATGAGAATAGGCATTATACATATAGTAGAAGATTTGAAAAAGGTAGATCTACAAAAGCTATTTATTGTATTTTAAGTAAAAGTAAAGTGATCCCACACAGGCCCGGAGGCCCTTGGGTAGTAGGAGGTTAAGGCTCCCACTTTTTCTAGACAATCGGCATTTTATGTCAGCCGGGTTGTCAGCCCTGCGTGACGGCCGCCTTTACCCCCAGAACAAGCGTCTGGTACTCATTTCCGTTAGAGGCTGAGTCGACCCCAGGGCCATAGTGCCGCCAGAAGGTTTGGGTCAGTTTAAAAATCCTGACCCCAACGGGACTTGAACCCTCGACCCTCCGGCTTGTAGCTCAGTGCCTTAACCACTACGCTACGGCGTGCCCCATTTATTTTATTTTACCTAATGGAATTAAGATTTCTCTTCCACTTCATCTGGGTTAAATAATTGAAAATTAATACCAATTATGAATTATTTACATGTTGATTAACGATACATTTGTTTGTATTGTAAGCCCATGTTTTCCCTTTAGGGAGATTTAGGCGCTCTCCCCCTACAAGGAAGAATTTGAACCATACTAATTTAATTACGCTTGTTTTCGTATAGATGTCATTTTGAGTGGTCCGTGGTCAGCGTTCCGCCTCATACTGACCTCTAGGAAACCAAAGTAGTACTAGGACGGGAAAATTCGGTAAATTTTGCTTAGAGGCCTTTTCATTCAGGCTTAAGGATTTTTTACGAGCCTGAAAATCTTCAGACTCGGGTCCCACGGCTTAAAGTCCCTCCCGGAGGACTTGCTCCTTGGATTTTTCCGTCCTAAAAAATCCATCGATCCCGACCGAGTTTGAACCCGCGACCCTCGGGACCAGAGGCAAGGAGCATAACCACTAGTCCACCGCGGCCGACATAATAAGTATATATATATATATATATATATATATATATACACACACACACTTTTTGTCCAATCTCACCAGGCTGTCTTTTATGACATTTTCGGCTTTTTCCCCTGGCATTGGCGGAATTGTAATAAATTTCTTAGGTTGGGGCACCTGGAAGACGGAGTTACGTTACCCCGATAATATGATGGGTGATAAATGATAACGAAGAGCCAGGAGAGTCTTTACTTTATCTATCTACGTTCGGATTTGTACAGCTGCTGCCGTCTTCCCGTGCCAAACCTCCAAAGCCTACGATTTTGGGCATCTTCAATGCTTAGCCCTCTTGCTTGCATTATTAATGCCTTCATGCTTTCCTTTCATGTTAACTTTGGTCTCCCTCTTTTCTTCTTTCTGGTCGGTTACCATTGATATAGATAGTTGTTTTGGCCATCGCTAATCCTCCCCTCTTAAAATATCTCCTAACCATTTTAATTCCTTCTCCTCAGTTCTTTCAATTATGCTTTCTTCTGCTTCCATTATGTTTCTCTAATTTCCTTATTTGTGACATGTTCTAATCTAGACTTTCTGGCACTTCTGTGTAAATAATCCATTTCTAGAGCTATTAGTCTATTCTTGTAGTAATTATTGATTGTCCATACCTAACTTCCATACATTGCAAACAGATTCCACCAATGTTTTCCCAATATGTTGTTTGTGTCTTTCCAAATATGCTTATCCTACCATATGGAATTTAACGATGATATTATTTTGCTACTCAATTCAATTCTATGTTTGTATGTTCTCTTTGCCTATACCTTCAATGTTATCCATAATTATTCCCAAATATTTAGTTTATTTCACTTGCTTTATTTGGATTCCTTCTTCTAATATTAAATTTTCGCTTTCATTGCTATTTATTGCCAAATATTTTGTTTTTGCAAATTTACTGTGAGACCCCATGATTTATATGTGTTTTTCAACCTTTTTATCATTAATTCCAACTTAACCTAAATTTCAGACAATGGGTGACCAGAGGAATAATTCCCTTTAAGAAAAAATCCTATGGTATGGCTGGGAATCGAACCCGGGAGCTCATGAACTGTTGCTGGCCACTAGCCCACGAGGCTGGTCTTTGTCAAAATGTAACTGTATGCCATACGTTTAGTTAAGAAAATAAAAATAACATGTTGATAGAATGCCAGAAGAAATATTTTCATAATTATTGCTGAATTATAAACCACACGGAAGGATAAATGTTGAATGCCCACACAGAAGATGGTCTGAACAATTTTAACAATTCTAGCTTTTATGAAACCAGAACGAGACAACTGGCTTAATCCATGGATGAAGAAGAAGAAATAAATATATATGCCTATTCTGTAAACCTTTTTAAACTGACCCAAACCTTCTGGCGGCACTATGGCCCTGGGGTCGACTCAGCCTCTAACTTAAATGAGTACCAGACGCTTGTTCTGGGGTAAAGGCGGCCGTCACGCAGGGCTGACAACCCGGCTGACATCAAGTGCCGATTGTCAAGAAAAAGTGGGGGCCTTAACCTCCTACTACCCCAAGGGCCTCCTGAGGCCTGTAGTGGGATCACTTTAGAATTCTGTAAACCAGCAAAATCGGAACATAAATTAATATTTCTGATAAATTAAATAGTTCATTTACGCAATTCCTGGACGAGTTCATACAAACATAACATTCTCCCATTTCAATCCTATTTATCATTTTGTTGGAAGAGCAAGGGAACTGTCAACCATTGCATGTCGGAACTTATCTTGAAATATCTCCCAGAGAAAAAATATGTTGCTTTTAACTATAAGGCATAAATGCCAGCACCAAATCTCCCATTTAAACTACGGTGAAGTAATACAACACCTGACTTGGTGGATTGGATAACCCTTACAATCTGCCGTCCGCGCCGCCTCACTCCACTGAGCCCATTTGTTTAGCACAGTAGATTGCCATTGCTGGTATCCGGCTTCGATTTCTGTGTCTTGCAGTTAATTTCGACAGATTTTTTTTTTTTTACGCGGCCTTAATACATCACAACACTTCTCTGAGATAAATTTCAAGGTAGTTTTCGGCATGAAATGTTTGACAGTTCCCTTGTTAGTATTAAGGTGTATAAATTGGATTGTTAATATAACAATTATTACATTTGTTTTTTGAATGATGTTAAGTTATTGTTTGATTATTTTGTGCTATACCTGATCCTAACATCAATAAACTCCAATTGTATCCTTCCGCCATTCGCACCACAGTTATTATCAATTCTGAGCAGTGGGATGACGACACAGCAACAGAAGATTCGACACTTTCAGCCATTTTGTTTCATGAGAATCGATTGAAGCATGGCTCAAAAGCATCTCACCCATATGTAATAAACTATTTTAAGTTGTAATTATTGATTAGGTATATTGAATGTCCCACCAACTAGTTGCTAGCAAGGAGGTGGTAAGTCCAGCGATGGGGTTGCCATCTTTAAGCATCTGGACCTGCTTCAATACTGCATTTACTCAGAATTAGTTGGAATGGTTATACCGCCATGACTCGGTCCCCAGAACCTCGTTTGTTAAAACAGGTTGCACCACGAGAAGGTGAGGTTGAGAATTATTGAGTAGGAGAGGTTATATGAGACACTTCACTCCTCCTTGCAACCCCCTTGCCTAACAGCTTGTGAGATGAGATTTATGCGCCGAACAGCTGGCTACACCAAATGGGATCGAAAGAAAAATGTAGAAATCCTTCTAGAACATAATGCGTCACCAATACTGGACTACATATCCAGATATCAGCTAAACTGGAAGGAACATGTCTCAAGAATGGCTAGATCCAGGATCCCCAAGGCAATAATGAACTACTGTCCTAATGGGAAACGGTCACTTGGTCGACCCATGAAAAGATGGCACGAAAACCGCTTTATCAGGCCGTAACAGTTCTTCTAGGACTAATACCTGGCAGAATGATGATGATGATTAGATATATTTTAAATTAATTTCTATGTTTTGAATATTATTATTTTCATTCACAAAGAATAACAAATATATTCAGAGGACATATTTTTAATTTAATGAAAATAACTACTCTTTCGCGAACATTCAACGAACGTTGGTGTCCATAACCAATGAAAAGCGAGTAGGTCACATGGTTCTGTTTTGATGAGGATCATTTTAATTAAAGCTGTGACTTACCACCGCTAACAGCAAATATCAGCAGCAATTCACTTACCTGTAACAAACAGAGGTAACAGGTCAATACAGAAGTGAGTGTTAGGCAGATCATGCATCACTGACTTAAAGATATACTTGCACATAAACACCTTTTTTCGGCATGCAATGATTGACAGCTCTCTTGTCATACTGAAACCTCATGGTGCCAGAGAAATAAGTAGGTTCTTGGCCTACCAGCCGGCTGCTGATATTAAGTTATAGTCACTCATCTATAAGGTTATTTACGTCTAGAAAACAACATTGCATTAAGGAGCAATTACACTGAGCAACAAAAAATAAACTTTTTTTTGTCTCAGAAAAAAAATGTGATTCTGATAGTATTTTTCTCCCGAATTCAAATATGATATCGGTTTTTCTCCATCACGCAAGGTTTCCGAGAGACAGGGATTTATAATTTCAAACACTTTAATATTTTCTACATTCGTAACTACACAATATTCGAACATTCGGACTCACATAGAAAGTAAGAATGACGATTTTCTGCTATATTTCGCCTGTGGAGCATCCCTCTTGATGGTCCAACAATAATCGGCCAGAATATTAGGATTCCATTTGCCTTGATATCTCTTTCCCATAGCTGATATCTCCTGAGTTAGCTCAATTGGTTTTATTTTACAATGGACAAATGGACGAAAAAAGTTTATAAAAAAATAATTATTTCATAATCATCATCATCATCATAGTACATTCACGAATTTAGGCCATTTGTTGACCTGTTTCGGCCTCAAGAGAAACACCATCTTTTGAGTGGACGTCCTGGTCTTCTTCTTCCTGCAGGTTGATATCTTAATATTTGTTTGGGTATTCTGTGATCTTCCATTCGATGAACATGTTGCATCCAACTTGACTTATAATCAGAAATTTTGTTTTCTAAAGGTTCCATGTGTAATTCTTCTAAGATGTCTTAGAATCCATTAATTTAAATTGAAATAAAAAAAACTGTGGGTGATGGAGAAATTCCGAATACATATTTGAAAACGCGATAAAAAAAACTGCATTAAGTACAACTATTGGTGCCCATGAGACAAAAATCATGTTGACCAGTATTATTGATAGTACACGTGGCCTTTTATGTGCGATTGGTTTATTTTAAACAAATAATTAAAAAAATAATTAAGTTAATTAGTTCCACATTATAAGTAATAAAAATAAAATGAATATATATCATACAATTGTTAAAATCATCATTACTTATGGAGCAGAACTTTGGCCATTAACAACAAAAACAAATAAGTATCTTTTGCCAAATGAAATGGATATTATACGAAGGGCAGGAAGAATTTCAAGAAGGGGAAAAATTAGAAACTAAGTTATAAGCGAGAAAATGAAGATTGAAGACACTATTTAGATTATATTAAAACTCAGCAATTAAGATGGTACTGGCATGTCCAGAGAATGGAAGAGGATCGGCTACCAAAATATGTTTTGGAATGGGAACCTGAGGGAAGACAAGGCAGAGGAAGACCTGAAACCTCCTGGATTCAGGGAATATATTTACACATGAAGGAGAAACATCTGCACGAGGAGTTTGGATGGACCCTGAAAACTGGATATTAGGAATCGGACGATGTCAAAGACATTAATCAACCGATGATCTATCTATCTAATTAGTTCCATATATAACTTTGCCAAGATAGTGGGTAACCGATTTAAGAAAAAATACCATTAAGGAACGTATAATCATTACACAATTATTTAATAAAGTTAGGGGGGTCAATCTAATTATCAGAACAGCGGCTAGCGGAGAAGCCATTGAATCATCCCCTTTCAACGACAATTATTTTGTCACTTACAACCGTGGTCAAAAGAAGAATACGTAGTTAATATATCACGTATGGTATAGAATGTTCTGAATAATGATGAAACGGATAGCTATTTGGCCGGATACCAGATAAAGATATATATATAGTAATTCTGCCCGAAGGCAGGTCTTTTATACCAATCAGAGCATTTTCATGCTATGCTTTGCAGCTTTACTAGGGAATTATAGGTGTGGTAGCTTCCCGTTGCTTTCCACACGGTGGATGTTGATGATGATCATTATAAAGACGATGGTCGGATGATTTTCGGGGACCTTTGGACCCTAAGCTTCCTGGCATTTGTCTTACAGGTTAGGAAAACCCCGAAAAAACCTCACCCAGGAGCCTGTCCCGAGCGGAAATCGAACCCGGGCCCGCTGCATGACAAGGCAGCACGCTACTTCGAGACCACAGCGGTGGATATATATAGCCTATATAATATATATATATATATTATATATATATATTACGTCCACCGCTGTGGTCTCGAGGTTGCGTGCTGCCTTTAATGCAGCGGACCCGGATTTGATCCCCGGTCGGGACAGTTTTTCTGGGTGAGGTTTTTATCGGGATTTTTCCTCACCTGTAAGACAAAAGTCAGCAAAACTTTAAGGCCCAAACGGTCCCCGAAATCATATAGCCATCGCAATCATCATCATTCATATTAATCTTAGATTAAGCTTAGGATTAGGGACTCTCCTGGCTCACCACTATCATCATCACTCATCATATGATCGGGATAACGTAACCCCGCCTTGCAGGCGCCCCAACTTTAGAAGTGGATTACGTTACAAATACGCCATGCCAGGAGAGAACACCAGGAACGTCGAAAAGACAGCCTGGGACATTTGAAAAAAATATATATATACATACATATGCACATGTTTGTCGTTGTCATTTTCGATTTCTACCAGGTAGGATTGATGATCATCTATTTAAAAAATTCAAATATCTCATTATGAGAACAACCTCAATAGCTTCATTCCTTCATAATTCGGTAAAGTAAAAAGAACGCTGCCATCAATTAATATGCTACGAGACTGGGACTATCGGAGGTTCATGGCCGCGCGAACAAAACTCTTCATATATCCGTATTCTCAGCTAAAGTTTTTCAACCATTCCCTGTATAATTCACCTCCCTCAAATCATGGTTAATATTATTTTTACACTTCACTCTTGGACATCCTACAGGACTCTTTCCTTCTGAATTTCCTACAAAAAGTCTCCATGCACTTCTTGCGTTCACCATTCGTGTACCACATGCCCTGCCCAATGAGCCTACGAGAGTTAACTGTTCGTATTATATCTTAAGATCACGTAGACTTGGGTCCAAACATTTTCCCAAAAAAAATATATTCTCAAGTACTCGTAATATTTTCTCCTCCCTTAAAGCAAGAAAATACTGAAAATATATAAAACTATTATTCTACCAGTTATATTATATGGGTACGAAACGTGGACTCTTACTTTAAGGGAGGAAAGGAGATTACAAGTATTTGAGAATAAAGTACTTAGGAAAATTTTTGGACCAAAGAGACATGAACAGACAGGTGAATGGAGAAGACTACATAACAATGAACTACATGGTCTTTATAGGAAGCCAGATATAATAAGAACAGTTAAGTCTCGTAGACTGCGATGGGCAGGACATGTTGCACGTATGGGGAATGAAAGACTTGTATGGAAGCTTCTTGTAGGAAAGCCAGAGGGAAAACGCCCAGTTGGTAGACCAAGAATGAGGTGGGAGAATAACATTAACTATGATTTGTGGGAAGTAGATTATACAGGGAATGATTGGAAAGCATTGGTTCAGGATACGGATATATGGAGAACTTATGTCCGCGCGGCCATGAACCTACGGGTTCGATAGTGCCAGTGAGTAAGTAAGTAAGTTAAAGCAAGAAAATATTGTACGTATCCTTATATTATTTTATTATATATAACTTTCCACGTTAGAGGATCGCCACAAGGACAAAGTGATACAGACAATATTAATCTTCGAAATTGATGAAATACATTTTGTAAAAACATTTAAAAATTTCAAATTGTAATTCAACCAGTTATCGTATATGGAGCAGAAACTAGGGCTGATACCACAAAAACTAAACAAATAATAAACACATGTGAAATGAAGATCTTAAGAACTATTCAGGGGAAAACATTATTTGATAAAATACACAACACAGAAATTAGGGACAAATACCTATTCAAGACATAACCAAATTTACTATAGATAGACGAAAATATTGGAAGGGTCATATAGAAAGAATGGAAGACAACCGACTTGCAAAAAAGAGCTAAAGAAGACAGGCCAATGGACGGGAGAAGAACAAGAGGAAGACCAGCCAAGAGATGGATAGACAGTGAATGCACATCCAATACATCTTTTTCCGAGCAGTGATTTTGGAAATAAACAGCATGAAAATCCTACAAATTATGATTAAGAAGAAGAAGAAGAAGAAGAAATTGTAATTCTATAAAGTATAATCTATAAAGTAGAAATTTTGTAAAGATGGTTTCTTAAAATTCAAATTGATCCTCTAATGACAGTGATGGCAATTTTACGGTAGAAAGATACACTCTGTCCAAATCTAAGAAATTCCAAAATTTAGCTAAGAATTCTGGTATAGTACCTCTTGCCCCGATCATCAATCCTGTGACAATTATCTTTGTAATAGTCAACTGTTGGCTCATATATAAGCTTTCTTTTCATAGTCAACTTCCTCAAGTTGGCCACTATGAGTCTCAAAACGGATTGTGGGATCTAATACCATACCAATTTTAGAAGATGGTCTAAATGCAATAATATTTATTCGTCTACTATTCCCATTAGTGGCCACACCATGAACTTGCTCATAAACTGTGTATCCATAATCTCGCAAGGCTTCTACCATCATGTTTCGAACAGTGTGGTGCCGAATGTTTCTCAGTGATTCCCCAAACGGATATAACTGAAAGAGTAACAGTTTTAATAATTTTAACCTTTTTTAGAGAATTTGAGATGACTACAGTCCCTGTATCTTGAGTTGAGCTAAGAATTCTAAAAAGGGATGTATTATCCTTTACACTGCTACGAACGGGTATATCCGTTGGCAAAGAAAATGCTTGCCGTGCTATGGGTGTGTATATCCATTCTCACCTCCAAACGCCTGCTAGTTATATAATACGTATTGCGTTGCTTTCAAACTAAGCAGGCATATACTGCCATCTCTTAGGAACCTAAATAAACTTTTTCCATATTTCTCCCTGCATTGAGCAAGGAGGGTTTTAAAGGTTGGAAATATCTCAGCAGTGAAAAGGTTATTTATTAAAATTATTGGCCCTATACGAGTATAAATATACTTTGCCTCAGTGGTCTTAGCATTAAGTTCCTTGCTACTGGTCCCTGGTTCAAATCAGCAATATTTAGTAACCAATTTATGTTAAAGACAATTGCATTACATTTCTACATATATAATGCTAGTTAAATTTCAACGTATAAAATACCAGTTGGAAAGATACAGTTGAGGCAATACATTGAAGTGGAGCAGACACCTTGTCTAAATTTGATGTAAGAAGAAGAAGTATATTTTTATCTCCTCGCTATGATGGTTTTTCGTTTATATAAAAGCGGGTGCCGAGCGACAATGTTTGACATTGATTAACATGGGGAATTATTATATGGCGGTAGTCGGCATCTTTGTATTTAATTATATATAATAGCTGCAGGGAAACAGAGTGAACCGCTGGACAATCATCATAGTGAGGCGATAATACAAGTGTCCAGTATGTATCCCATTTTTTTTTACAGTATCTGGTTATCGTATTAGATGCTATATTAAAGATGGCGCGAAAAGGTGTTATCGAAGGAGGCTAAACCTCCTATTACCTTGCAAGATAAATATTCTTAGTATTATGATTTGAGGGACCTAGGTTGTACAGGGAATGATTGAAAACATTAGCTGAGGATAGGGATGTATGGAGAGTTTATGTCCACGCGGCCTTGAACCTCGGGTTCAATAGTGCCAGTGAGTTAGTTAGTTTGACATTTTTAACCCAATCGCTTCAAAAGACGAGGTAGACTCGCTGGCAGTTAAATGGCCTTCAACTCAGAAGACGAGGTACGCTCGCTTAATTCTACTATTATATATTTTGCAATATTTTGTACATCCTTTGGCAGGGTAATCTTCTGTTAACATTTATGAAAGTAGAGGAATGTGTTTTGGCTTTCACCCTTATTGTGATCACAATTGCCGTTATCTTTTGCTTGTTTTGAATGTCTGAAAATAGACAATATCATTTACAGTAACTTAAATTCGGT
This sequence comes from Diploptera punctata, assembly GCA_030220185.1. Classification (NCBI taxonomy): domain Eukaryota; kingdom Metazoa; phylum Arthropoda; class Insecta; order Blattodea; family Blaberidae; genus Diploptera; species Diploptera punctata. Next base: position 168,699 of record JASPKZ010009120.1, read on the forward strand.
TTCTGAGGAAATGCAGTGAGCATTTAAACCTGAAACGAATGGGTTAAGAAAATCACCAAGACTATATATAGCCTTGGAATACTCAATTTTGAAATGTTGGATTTGGACGGGATTTTTTTTTTTTTTTGCACAGCCTCTAGATTGATTTTTTGCCATTTTCTTGATTTCGAAAATTTTGACGTTTTTGGGAAAAACAAAGCCTATAGGCCTATAGCTTCGGAAAACTCAATTTTGAAATTTCGGATTTAGATCGAATTTTGTGCATTACAAATCGCGGACACAGCCTCTAGATTGATTTTATGCAGCTTTTCAAAGCTGTAGTCTTAGTATTTGTTTCCCAAAAAGTCAAAATTTTCGAAATTTTGAAAATTGCATAAAATCAAAACAGAGGATGTGTCCCGGATTTCTAATGCAAAAAATCCGGTCTAAATCCGAAATTTCAGAATTGAGTTTTCCGAAGCTATATTGTCTTTGTTTTTCCCAAAAGCGTCAAAATTCTCGAAATCAATAAAACGGCAAAAAATCAATCTAGAGGCTGCGCAAAAAAAAAAATCCCGTCCAAATTCAAAATTTCAAAATTGGGTATTCCAAGGCTATATATAGTCTTGGTGATTTTCTTAAAAATGTCAAACTAACTAACTCGCTGGCACTATCGAGCCCGTAGGTTCATGACCGTGCGGACATAAGCTCTCCATACATCCCTATCCTGAGCTAATGTTTTCCAATCATTCCCTGTATAATCTACTTCCCTCAAATCATAGTTAATGTTAATGTCCTACCTCATTCTTGATCCACCAACTGGGCGTTTTCCCTCTGGTTTTCCTACAAGAAGCTTCCATGCACGTCTTTCATTCCCCATTCTTGCCATTATATTTTTATAATTATTAGTATTAACATTGTTATAACATTATTTATTACTGTTATTATTATTAATATTAACATTATTATTAGTATTATTATTAATAATAATAATATTAGTATTAACATTATCATATATTGTTATAATAATAAGCATTGTTATTACTATTATTAACATTATTATTATTATTATTATTATTATTAACATTGTTACTTTTATTAATATTAACGTTGGTATTATTATTAACAATATTATTATTAGTAATCTTCCTCAAGATTTAATACTAGAATAAAATTTAGGGACAATTAAACACACTGAAGAATATAAGTATTTGGGAATTAAAATTACTAAAGATGGAAAACAAGAAACAGAGATAAGAAGGATCAATATAGGAAAGTATGCTATATCTGCCCTAAATGGAATAGTATGGGACAAACATATCTTCAAACAAAAAAAAAACTATTTTTAATACAATAATCAGAAACATTATTACCTATGGAGCTGATGGTGTGGGCTTTAAATGCACAAATGAAAAAAAAATTGCTCGCCACTGAAATGGGCTACTGGAGACGTGTTGCAAGAATATCCAGGAAGGATAAAATCAGAAATTCATATATAAAAGAAAAAATGCAGGTACAATATTCAATATTAGATTTTATAAAGAAGAAACAATTAAATTGGTACGGACACATTAGAAGAATGGAAGAAGGAAGACTACCTCAGATAATCATGGATTGGGAACCACAGGGAAGGAAAAAGAAGGGTAGACCAAATATTATGTGGATTCAGGGAATCAATAAAACTAAGAGGGAATGTTAAATAGAAGAAGATATATGGATGAACAGACAAGAATGGAAAAATGTGTTGAAACAAATGTGTAGTTAACTGTGAACATGGGTACCGGAAAAATGTACATTCATTGTAAAAACCGGAATCATAAAAAATGATTAGTAATATTAACATTATTATTATTATTATTATCCTATAATGTCCTAGTGTTCCCATATTTTGTGTGTTTTAGTGGACATAAAATGATAATTAATTGGAAAGAAAATCACATCTTCATATGAATATGGAGCACGGCTGCGACAGGGTGGGTTTGAAGGTGACAATAAGAGGCCCGGGGCAAGGGCACAGAGGCGAGGCGTGGTCACATTGCGACACCCCCTGCACTATATATACCGATCGCGCCCAAAATTCAACAGTTCGTATTACACGCATTCAATCAATATGTACAAGGTAAGTCAACTCATTCTCATTTCCAATGCTAATCCTAATTACTCTACAAGCTGACAAAAATGCACATTTTTGCATGTCTTTAAAATTATCCTTACGTTATTCGATTATTGCATACAGCATTTAATTAAGGAAAGTACCATCGAGTTCTTATCCCGCGCCGTAACCGAGTGGTTAAGTCAAGATACCTTGGCGCAGAACTGGTTCGGGTCTCCATGGAAGAAGACATTTCCTCATGCAATTTCGGACAGTATGGGACCAGTGCCCACCTAGCATCGTGATGCATTTGGGTAGCTACAATAAGTAGCGGCTCTCATGATTGAGAAAACCAGCCATAACGGCTGGGGGACCCGATAAGCTGACCACATGTCGCCACTACATTGGCTGAATGATCGTCTACCTCTGTGATTAACACATGTGGATGTGATGTCAGCAGCCCGCTGGTAGGGCAAGGGCCTAGACCTGTCAAGCCATGGAGTTTAGTTTAGTTTTACCATCGAGTTCTTCCGATTGAGGGTCTTTCCACTTTTCAGCGGTTGCCCTTTTACCAGCCGGCTGCTGGCCCTTCACATCCACATGTGTCAATCACAGAGGTAGATGATCAACAGCCAGTGTAGGGGTGACATGTGGTTAGCATGTCGAGTCCCCCAGCCGTTATAGCTGGTTCCTCAACCTGGAGCCGCTACTTATTGTAGCTACCCAATTGCCTCACGATGCTGGGTGGGCACCGGTCCCATACTGGCCGAAATACCATGAGAAAATTTCTTCCCCCATGGAGACTCGAACCAGCGCAAGTCCCGTAGCTCTGCGCCAAGGCTTCCTACCTTAACCGCTCGGCTACGGCGCGGGACTCCATCGAGTTCTTAAGAAACTAAATGGATCATTAGAAATGGGGTTAATTTTCTTTGTTTAATGTTTATTCACTAAAGTCACCCTTTGTAGGAACTTATACGTGTACCACGACATGGACAAGACCCATCCGGAAATAATTTTCAAATATTTATACAAACATGCTTTTTCGTCTACAGAAGGACACAAAGGACTCCTTGGATGAGTGATCAGTTCGATGCCAGGGTCACCTTCGAGATAACATTTAAGAAACAATTCACTAACACATTCTAAACAAAAGGAATATGATATGGATTATTTTTATGTTAGATGACTGTTTGGACCTTAAAGGTTCCTAAAATTTGTCTTACAGATGAGGAAAAGCTACGAAATAAATCTCATTCATGAAATTTGTGTGGACCAGGGATTGAACTCGAGCCCACTCGACTGAGAAACCGCGAATACCACTAGTTCACAGCGGTCGACAATAAACCCAATAATAATAATAATAATAATAATAATCTATCTATCTTCGGGTTTTTACATCTGCTGCCGTCTTCCCGTGCCAAACCCCCAAAGCCTACGGTCTTGGGCATCTTCGATGCTTAGCCCTCTAGTTTGCATTACTGTCTTCATGTTTTCCTTCCATGTTAACCTTGGTCTCCCTCTTTTCTTCTTTCTGTTCGGATGCCATTCATATAGTTGCTTCGGCCATCGCTCATCTTCCATTCTTAAGACATGTCCTAACCACTTTAATTCCTTCTCCTCAATTCTTTCAATTATGCTTTCTTCTGCTTCCATTATGTTTCTAATTTCCTTATTTGTGACATGTTCTAATCTAGACTTTCTGGCACTTCTCCGTAAATAATCCATTTCTAGAGCTATTAGTCTATTCTTGTAGTACTTATTGATTGTCCATACCTCACTTCCATACATTGCAACAGATTCCACCAATGTTTTACCAATATATTTTTTGTGTCCTTCCAAATATGCTTATCCCACCATATGGAATTTAGCGATGATATTATTTTGCAACTCAATTCAATTCTATGTTTTATAATAATAATAATAATAATAATAATAATAATAATAATAATAATAATAATAATAATAATAATCTGAAAAAAACGTTAATCTGAAAACATATAAAAGTATAATCTTCCCAGTTATATTATATGGATGTGAAACATGAACTCTTACTTTAAGGGAAGAAAAAGTAATACGCGTATTTGAGAATAAAGTTCTTTAGAAAATTTCTGGACCAAACAGAGACGAAAAGACAGGTGAATGAAGGAGACTACATAACAGTGAGATATGAATTCCAAAGCTAATGGCATTAGCTGTCAAAAAGCATAAAAACACAAAATGATAACACATATAACACCCGTATATTAAAAAAAAAAGTCGCAGGAGCTCAGTAAATTAACCGAATTCATCAGCAAGTTGTAATGGCATACGTTTCTTTGCCAATTAAATCTTTAGTGTCTATTTAAGTTGCAAGAAAACAAACATGTCAGTCACCAGTGTTATTTTTTTAATTACGGCTGTCAGGTAAAGCCCCATTCTTAATGCTCGAATTTCATTCCTGTCATTTGAATGGCATTTGCCATGTTTCGTTGCGAAAAGATTAAAATTACGGACGCTAGAGCGATTTTTAAATTTTCGTTTCACATTAACACCCACTCTAAATGGTTAATGAACTCACTCTCTTTAATTAATATCTATATACCGAGTTTGGTTCCGAAAAAATACTGTCGCCAAAGCCTTTAAAATGCATTAATAAATGTGTAGTCGGTAGGATCGATAGAGATTTGTAATTTTTTTAAAATATTTTCAAGAGAATTCAGTTCTATATAGGCTTAAAGATATTCCGTAAAGGTAAGATAATCTAACTCACTGACGCTATAGAACCCTTAGGTTCATGGCCGCGCGGCCGTAATCTCTCCATACATCCTTATCCTGAGCTAATCATCCTCTGTTAATTTAATTCCCTAAAACCATGGTTAGTGTTAATCTTCCACCTCACTACTGAACGTTTTTCATGTGGTTTACTTACAGGGAGCTTCCTACCCCTCTTTCATTCCCCAACCGTGTCACATACCCTGTCCATCGCAGTCTACGAAAAATAAACGAGTCTTATTACATGAGGTTTCCCATAAATACCATAAAGCACACTATTATGTAGTTTTCTCCATTCGCCATTCTGTTCATCTCTCTTGGGTCCAAAAAAAAATCCTAAGAACTTTATTCTTAAATATTCGTAATCTTTTCTCCTCCCTTAAACTGAGAATCCATGTAACACAACTGGGAGAATAACAGTTTTATATATTTACATTTTTGAGAGAAGTTTGGACAATAGTACCCTAAATTAACTCATTTCCATCAACCAGTAATGTCAAGTCGAGGGATGAAATAAGATGAAACCTTTGTTAATGTATGTCTGTGATATGTAAGGGTCAGGCAGATTTCATTATCATACGGGCAGATAAAAACAAAATTCATTCAAGGCATTTCACTAAAAATAACAATAATAATCCATGAAGAATGCACCCTTACTTACTTACTCACTGGCACTATCGAACCCGTAGGTTCATGGCCGCGCGGACATAAGCTCTCCATACATCCCTATCCTGAGCTAATGCTTTCCAATCATTCCCTGTATAATCTACTTCCCTCAAATCATAGTTAATGTTGTTCTCCCACCTCATTCTTGGTCTACCAACTGGGCGTTTTTCTCCTGGCTTTCCTACAAGAAGTTTCCATGCACGTCTCTCATTCCCCATACGCGCAACATGTATGAAGAATGCACCCGCTTATTTTAATTCTTACCCTCACCCAGGACACACTGTTGGGGCGGTTTTTACAGATGTGTTGCAGGTTTGGGCAATCACCACTCATTAAATAACTTATTGTTACCTATTAAGATTTAAAATATGCCTTTATTTAGCCTAAACTAGCTCTTAAAATGTTATTTCCAACATAGAGCAAGTCACTATACATTTCCATGAAAATATTACAATTTTTCTTCTCTTTGTATACACTGTTAGCTTAGTGCGATATATTTAGCACTGAAGCACGTGTTGCCATTGTTTGTGCAGGGGTACATGGATTGTCATAAATAGACATCAGAGCTGAATTTACCCATAAATTCCGTAAACCAGCCCTAACAAAGGCACTCATTCGTCTGCATGTAAACAAATTTAAGTGTACCGGCAATGTGTGTAATAAGGCACATCGTGGACAACCACGCGTATCAGCAGAAACAGTGTAGCATGTTCACATTGTCAGTGATAGTCCGAATGCATCAACTCGACGCCTCAGTAGGGAGTTGAATGCTCCTCGCAACACAGTGTGGAAAACTCTACGTTTCACTATACGACAACGCCCTTATCACGTCTGCTTGATTTACGGAATCGTATCACAGACCTCATTGTCTTTTTCGGAGTCTACTAAACAGGATTGAAAGAGGGACATGAAAACTTTAAAAATAAACAGGAAATTACTGCAAAATATTAACTCAAGATAGGGATGTATGGAAAGCTTATGTCCAAGCAGTCATTGACCTCCAGGTTCTATGTCTATTACTGATATATTTTCTGCCTTTTATTAATTTTCTCCAGTAAAATGAAGAAGGTAAATTAAGAACATTTCAGTAATGACATAGGTACGTAATCGATTGGATATAATTTTGAGGTGGTGCCAGGGTATTGCACTAAATGAAGTAATAGTTTCTCAACCTGTAACACCTGGCCGGGGTGTGGCGGACTCCCATTGTCCGACTTTCATAACACTTCTTTACTAATTGTTTCAAAACACAAAGTATTCTAGAATACCCTCCGCGGTCTAGAGGTTAAATTACTTACCTCTGCTCTCGATGTTCGAGGGTTAAAATCTTATATACATTTTTTTTTTTGCCAAAAAATGTCGGTCAATAGAGCCATTTTTATTTCAGACTTTAAGGTAAACACACACTTGTAATTATCGGATCTCGATTATTTTTTGGTATTACCTTCAACTGTCCATTTCAATGTCATGTCTTCTTCTTCTTCTTCTTCTTCTTCACCCTTTCAAGTATTAGGCCAAGGTCTGTTACGATCCTATAGAAAATTTTTCCTCCAGCTTTTCATAGGACGGCCCAGAGATCTTCGTCCTCTTGGTATATAATCATAAACAGCTTTGGGGATCCGATTTGAACTCATTCTTCCTTGCCTTCCTTTGTCCAGCAACCAATCGAAGGGACTATTATTATGCTTTCAAGTCTTATACGAGAATTTCAATGTCATGTACCGAGTTATATTGTGAAAAAAGGAAAATTGCTACTTTTAAAGCGATTTACAAATGTTCCTTTCAGGCTAATCCCAACACCTAATACTTCTATTTTGTTGCTGAACTAATTTTACTTTATATGTCGAGTTTGGTTCCAAAAAAAAAACATATTTGCGGCCCCTAGAGAGTTGACACACACACATATACATAAACTGGCGACGAGGATCGCTAGAGCGATTTGATTTTTTTTTTTTTAGAATGGAGAAATACAAAGGATAAGTCCTCGGGTAGCGGCTTTTAAGCCATAGGTCGAGAGTCTAAAGATTTTCGGGGTCGTAAAAAATCTCAAGCCTAAATTAGTGCCTCTGAACAAAATAAAATTGACCTTCTAAGTAATACTTTAGTTGCCTACTATACTAATTCCGAGCTAAGTTCCAGATGTATTGTAAACAAACTTGATGTAAGGTATTACTTCGCCAACTACGTCTATTGGGGTAACCGTGGTGCTACTGTTACCCGCCATATGACTGAATTGTGTACGGAACTGTCATCGATAGAAACATTGTTCTTAGGCAACATTGTATTTTACGGGAAATAAGACTGAATACAAGATAGGATGGTACCAATATAATTAGGGACTTCCTCCATTTCTCATTTATTTATAACAAAAAAAATACATATGAACCTATCTAATCAATACTAGTAAAATCAGGTATTTCTCCATGATGTCAATACATATCATTTATTTACACTTTCTTTACGAGCAGAATTTATGCTCCATGTTAATTTATCTGAAATTCTGTTATTTACACATCCTCAGTGTTTAATGTAGGCGCGGCCATGAACCTAAGGGTTCGATAGTGCCAGCGAGATATTTAAATATATAAGTACCCGAAGGATCATGACCGCGTGTACATAACCTCTCCATACATACATTTTCCAAGCTTATGTTTTCCAATCATTCCTTATATAATTCGTCTTCCTGAAATCCTGGCTAATGTTGTTATCCATTTCATTCCTTGGCCTACCCACTTGCGCCGTTTCTGTTTCCGAACTTAAGACACTATTATTAGCCACTGCACTGGAAGATCTAATGTCCGTCGCCGTGGCGTAGTCAGTAGAGTCCCTACCTTCCACTCCGGCGACCCGGGTTCGATTCCCGGCAGGGTAGGGGGTCTTAAATCTACACCTTGGGTCTGGGTGTGTGTCCTGTCTTGTGTTTGTATATGTGATTAAGATAAAAAGGTTAACAAAAGTAAAACAAAAACGAAAGAAAACGAGAAAAAAAATGAATACAAATAAACTGGCATAAATATACAGTCAGGCATCGAGATTGAAGGAAGAACCTAATACATTATATGTTTACTATGTCTGCGTCTAAACAACATGGCATAGCAGATCCATATCAATAGCAATCAAACAGAGTACATTAATATGCACTGCCAAGTGGTCCCCTTTCCTCTTCTTCTTTAAGATAAAATTCAAGGATCAAGTACTGCGGGAGGGACTTCAAGCCGTAGGTCCCCTAGTCTAAAGATTTTACCGAATTTCTTCATTCTAGTAATAGCTTAATTGCCTACTAGATGTCTCATTTGGTCGGTATGTTGACCTCATACCATTCATGACACCTTTAGGGAAGTAAATGAACTTGGTCTAGTAACTCTTAACAAAGGAGAGGCTATGGCTCAACATTGGGTTGTTACGCCATTGTAGATCAAGAGATCCAGGATTTTAATGTTTATAGTCTATGATAGTCTAGAGTGTAAGATAAATACATAAAAAATCGCCACTTTGCACATTCTCCTACCTTTTTTTTTACGACTTTTACGAAAACTGAAAACCGCCAAAACATCCCTTTTTAAAATTAATACACACATTCATTAAATACCAGAAAAATCGGGATAAAAATTCCACCCTCATTGTTTTTTTTTTTTTTTTTTTTCCATTCACAAACTCTCTCGTCCGTTATTGGTAATTTACTAGTTTAAATCACGAATTTTAGGTCCACAGTCAATTTAAGGCAAAAACATGACACTTCTGAAAGTGCTTCATTAGCGTTACATTATGTATTCGTTAATGCCATGAATTATTTGATGAAACAGAAATTACTTTTACATGTATATATATAACTATTGTAGCATTTAAAACTACTATGTTAATTTTAAAGTGTATTTTCATGTTGATAGCATTTAGTTCTAGTTTTAGAAATGATTATAGCGTTTAAACACAATAATATTATTATTTTATAACATCAATAAAAATAAATATATGGTCACACACAGAAATGCATTATATAAGGTAAATGGACAATTGATGACAAATGAGAAAATTTTAAAAGAAATGGCTTAATTCAAATACATACGAACAATAATTACAAATAGTAATTAGAAGGACAAAGAAATTAAACATAGGTTCAATTCTGGAAATGCAAGCTATTATGCATTACAGTGACTCTTGTCCCAACTTCTCACAAAAAAATAAAAAACACAATAAACTGAAAATGGATAAAAATATTATTCTCACACTTATATAGATGCGAAACATGGAATCTTATTTAAAGGGGGGGGGGAGAGGGAGAAAAGTATTTGAGAACAAAGTTCTTAGAAAAAAAATTGAACCAAAGAGAGACGAACAGACAGGCAAATGGAGAAGACTACATAACAGTGAGCTACATGATCTTTATAGTAAACCAGATATAATAAGAACAGTTAAGTCTCGTAGACTGCGATGGGCAGGACATGTTGCACGTATGGGGAATGAAAGTGAAGCACTGGAAGCTTCTTGTAGGAAAATCAGAAATGAAACGTCCAATTGGGAGACCAAGAATAAGGTGGGTGAATAATATTAACCATGATATGAAGAAGGAAGTAGATTATACAGCGGATGATTGGGAAAGCATTATCTCATGATAGGGGTGCATGGGGAGCTTATGTCCACGGAGCTATGAGCCTAAGAGTTCAATAGTTCCAGTGAGTTAGTTGGTTTATTTATCATCATCAATATTTATTTGGGGGCACGCCGTAGCGTAGTGGTTAAGGCAGTGCGCTACAAACCGGAAGGTCGAGGGTTCAAGTCCCGGTGGAGTCAGGATTTTTAAACTGACCCAAACCTTCTGGTAGCAGCATGGCCCTGAGGTCGACTCAGCCTCTAACTGAAAGGAGTACCAGATGCTTGTTTGGGGGTAAAGGCAGCCGTCACGCAGGGCTGACAACCCGGCTGACATCAAGTGCCGATTGTCTAGAAAAAGTGAGAGCCTTAACCTCCTGCTACCCCAAAGGTCTCCCGAGGCCTGTAGTGGGAAACACTTTACTTTACAATTATTATTTAACTGGTTGATTAGAGGATAAGCCAAAAAGGTTATAAATGTATGTCTTATTCTAAGACTTTAAATAGATAGGTCATTTATAATATGTCCGATAACTTTAATAAATATTCTTCGGTAATTTGTCTCAATGTATTATTATTATTATTATTATTATGGTATATTATCACTATTAAATATTGTGTATTTATTGTTGCAGTTCTTGCTCCTCGCCGCCGTAGTGGCCGTCGCCCGCGCCGGAGTCATCGGCGCCCCCGCAGTATATGCTCCCGGTGCCCCAATCGCCGCTAGAGCATACGCCGCCCCCTTGGGATACGCCGCTCCAGCTGTAGCACACGCTCCCCTCGCCTATGCCGCCCCCGCCGTCGCTAAGGTAGCCGCCGTCGACACCGACTTCGACCCTCATCCTCAGTACAGCTACGCTTACGACATCCAGGACGCTCTGACCGGTGACGCTAAGAGCCAACACGAGAGCCGTGACGGAGATGTTGTCCAGGGAAGTTACAGTCTTGTTGAACCCGACGGTACTGTCCGTACTGTTGAATACACCGCTGATCCCGTCAACGGATTCAACGCTGTTGTACACAAGACTCCTCTTGCCGCCCCCGCCGTCGCTAAGGTAGCTGCTCCCCTCGCTGTAGCTCACGCTCCCGTCGCCTACGCCGCCCCTGCCGTCGCTAAGGTCGCTGCTCCTCTCGCTTATGGACACGGTCTTGGATATGCTGCCCCCGTCGCCAAGGCTTACCTCGGTTAAGTCAATCCTTCCTTCCTTCTTCCTTTAAACTCCAGTCAAACGTTTCCTCTTATGTATATTATTTATATTCATGTAGTCACAAAATACATTTTGTTACTTTGAATAAATGAAGTTACATTAAACACTCACATGTTTATTTTCCTATCAAACGATAACATTCCAATTCCAAAAATCACATGAACGAGGAAGAATTTTCCGAAATGCTGATTTTTTTAAAAATGTAATGTTTTATTGTTTGACTTAATAGTAATTTTACACCTGGACTTGTTAGGAAATGGTTTCAATACGTGTTTATATGACCTTGAAGCCCATTAAATGGCATTAAACAATTTTCATTCTTATATCCATGGCTAAATTCAAATACCTACGAACAATAAACAGACAAAATATTTAATATATTTAGGAAGCTCGGTCACTTAATATCTGATATGAGAAATGACACAAAGATAAATTAACAAAAGTACAATGCAATAAATTGTGTCATAAAAATATATTTTGGTAAACAAATATCAACCGCAACCAAATTGAGATAACACAATGTAATCAGGACTGAAATATAGCAGCGAAAATTCGAAAACTAATTTTTATTTAAATCAAATAAAAATTTCAAGCGTCACAGATGACAATTTGACAAAAATGTACAAGCAAAGAAACACAGATATACGCGATAAATTAAAAGTTTAAAATATAGTTGAAGAAATTCATAATTATCAAAGCAATTGGTTACAACATGTCCGAAGAATGGACCCATTCATTTTTTTTCTAAATTAGCATTGCAGTATCAACCTAAAGGACCTCCAGATAAAGGAAGACCAATTTAAGATGGACTGACCAACCACATCTTGAGATCTCACAGAAACAGGCTGAAACGACCTAAATTTAAATAACTTCATGGCGATGATGATGATGATAGGGATGTATTATCTCTCAGTTTAATCACCAGAAAGATGTTGAAGGTAATTTAATAAAGTATAATAAATGGTATTTTAAAACAAAATTTTGGCAAACACATGAGAAAAGATATTCAAATAGAATCCCACATCGTAATTCATTCTTTTGTATAGAAGTGAGAGATAGACCCTGCGTCAGCATGATAAAGCAAGAATAAATAATTATCAAATGAGATTCCTGCTATCTTTAAGTGGAGTAACATTCATCATCATAGTACATTCACGAATTTAGGCCATTTGTTGACCTGTTTCGGCCTCAAGAGAAACACCATCCAGAAGTCTTTTGAGTGGACGTCCTGGTCTTCTTCTTCATGCAGGTTGATATCTTAACATTTGTTTTGGTATTCTGTGATCTTCCATTCAATGAACATGTTGCATCCATCTTGACTTATATAATCAGAAATTTTGTTTTCTAAAGGTTCCATGTGTAATTCTTCTAAAGTGTCTTCATTTTTTTTTTTGTGATCTAGTAGTGTGTATTCTGCAGTCCTCCGAAGATATCTAATTAACATTAAGAGACAAAATACGTAATGACGACGGAAGAAATAAATGGAAGATGCAAGAACTTGTAAGAGACATGTACAAATATCAGATTAAATGGAAACAGCAAGTTTTGAAAATGCTAGAGAATTGAAAGCACTATGTTACCTACCTTGGGGTAGGAAAGACCTGGGGAGACCTTA